>DWQW01000820.1:0-42224 GCA_018249695.1 Heliconius erato demophoon
ATATGGAAAAATCTTTAAATTGCCACCGATTTTTATAAAAATTTAAATTCAGACTGTTAAAAATATTTTATTGAACACGTGTTTCGTGGTTTTTTTAGAATTCACTCCTAATAAGCGGGTGAAGCCGCGCGCGCCCTCTAGTATTTAATAAAAGTGGGCGCGAGCGGCTTCGATTAAAAAAAATTGATTAGAAAATCGGTACAGATAAAAAAAATTCACACGCACACATAAATCTATCAAATGGAAACCGCCGCATACGCCTCATTCCGAAATCGAATCGGATGCATTGGCGGCAAAGTTCAAAGTTGCTTAACCTTTAGTAGTTTTTGTAGGAGTATGCGTTTACGTTATTTGCATCTTTACGTAACTGCGTCACGCTAAATACAGATATGGATAAACATTGTCAAATGAAAAAAAACCCTACGTTTAAACTGTTGAGTTATCTTGATTAATTTCTTTAAGTATGGGTTTGAAACATTTTAACCCACATGCTATTTCCGTAAAAGGAGCGCTGCCTCTTCCACCCTTTATATACAACTAAGTCATGTAAAAAAATATATATTTATATGGGTACAATAAATTAGAAAAATAATTATTTTGAGGATCTTTTTCATTGATGAATGCTTCTAATAAGAGAATTTTTCATATACATATCTTCCATGTACAAACAACCATCAGTTGCTATTTTATTAAATGTATAGATAATATATTGCATTATGTTAAAGTTTTAGTTTTGGGTATAGGACAGAATTTTAGGATATGGACAGAATAAAACTAAAAGGGATTGGCTATAAATATATCAGTCAATTGTCATATACATTTCTAAATACAATATATATATATATTTTATTGAAGTTATAATCAATTGAACTACTTTTTATAAGTTACATTTGTACATAATTTGCAAATTTAAATGTCTCACGAATAATTATCACCTTAATTATATACGAGTATATTCACAATGTAATTAAGATGATAATCATGCCGCATATAGCAGGGTAGACAGAGGAAACCGGGAACCTAGTGTTAAGATACTACATTCCCCATTAAGACACTTCCGTTCCCTAGTTTTCGCCGAATTCTCGCGCGTGAATGGTGGAACTGAACGCCGCGTTACCAGAGCGAGGAAATGAAATAATGAGAGCGTTCTTTGATTTAAGTGAAATAAAATGTTGCTAAATAGAATGGTTCTTTATTTATGTACAGTATTGCTACTGATATTTAAGTAATAATTTATTTATTTATTTTATTTATTTACACTTTATTGTGCACAATAATTCCTTAGGAAATAAAAGATATAAAAAGAACAAAGATAGAACAATTGACACACAAAAGGCGGTCTTATCGCTAATCAGCGATTTCTACCAGACAACCTTTGAGTTAGGATATATGCGATAGAATAGAGTGGGTGGTGTAAATAAACTTACATATCATATTAAATCCTAATACATAAACTTAATACATATATATTTTAACAATATATAATATTATAATATACATGTACAATATATAATATTATAATAATGTATCCATATAATAAAATTGTAGCGGATTGATGTCTGTACATGGAAGCATATAAGAAAAAAGGTTAAAGCTGGCTTTAGTAGCGTAGTTAAACCAATAATTTTAAATTTTTGTCTGTGCGTTGTCTGACTGATTTAAATGCAGTTTTCGCTATTGTATTTCGACAAACTTCACTAAACATTTAGTGTAACATTTTGTTTTATTCCAATCGGTTTATAAATAAAAGAATTATACTATTAAAAATAATGTTGTTCGATAAAATTGCTATAAATAACTGTTTTATTGAATTGGCTGAAACTTTACTTCTAAATTTAGAAATAGACAGTAAATTAATAATTACCTACCTACGAACGATACATTTTCAAAAAATTGAGGATTCGTAATAAAAATGCAATAATGTATCCCAAGTTGTGAAAAAAATTGTCATAAAAAATCTATTATCGCGTGCGCTGCGGAGACTATTGATGAAGAAATTGTAAACAATGTTCTACAATATTATAGAACGCATCAATATCTATAAAAATATTCGCGATACCGTATGTCCAACTGCTGTAGTTGTGCCAATATAACTACTTTTTTACAATTTAAAAGTTGATAAAAGTGCCGACAATAATCAAACCATATTATTCATATCTCTGTATTAATTCCTATCCTATTAAATGATATCTTATTAAAGATATTTTAAATACCTGTAAAATACTTATTAAAGTATTAGAATAGGATATTCCATTCAAAAGATATAACGAAAAAAAAAAAGATATATCATGTAATAATAAAACATGCGGTGTCGGTGGCCTCGCGTACTGTAGCTTGACTCTTCGGGGGTGTGGGGAAGGTGCATATTCTTTCTTCTTTCGGTCTTTATAAATTTAGTGTAGATGATATCTACACTAAATTTATAAAGACAACAGATGAGATTAAAGAGAAAATTATTTTTGATGATGAACGTGTGAAAAAGTCCTTAAATCTTGTATGCTGTGGAAATTATTGACAATAAAGCAAAAAAAAAAAAATGATGTAGGTACAGTTTTATAGAGGACATCAATATTTACAAAGAAGTTCTGGATATCATATGTGTAACTGTTAGAGTTATGCCACAATAACTAATTTTCTGCAAGCATATATTATTTATTAAAACAATAACGTAATTCCGTGTACTTATTATCCAAATAATTCACAAGTTTAAGCGGGTGAAGCCGCTAGCTGGTCGCTAGTATTAAATTAAATTTGTGTGTTCTTTCAGAATCAATATCAACAATCAACATAACAGGCATGAACTGGTTGCAGCATGGCGATTTATTGAATTTGAAAGTGAACTACACTGGATCGCCGCCATTTTACTATTGCGCTGTATACAAACTTGGCCAGTATAACGTGACAGGAAATGAAACGTGTACACAGAATAATAAAATACAAACAAGTTCTAATATTTTCCCTCTCGTCCATTATTTCTCTGATAGCGATCAGCACACTGTGGTTGTCATCATAGAGAATGATATTGGTAAAGCTGTTTCGAGAGCCACAATTAATATTTACAAAGGTATGCTTTATGCAAATAGTTTATTTTTAAGAAAATAGGGCTGTAAACATGAAGGTTGCAGGTTTGATTCCCATTCGGTGTGATAATTTTACTTAAATTGTTTTCAATTATCTATGCCCGTAAGACAACGCGCAGCATGATTTTAGGCACTCAACATGCAATGTCTCTGATTTGGGTGGAGAACAGAGTGCTTTGACACTAGGTTCTGTCTGCCTACCCTGCTATATACGGAATAAAGTGTGAAACCGAAACAAAACTTCTCTTTATTGTGTAGATAGGTATGAATATAAGTAATTGATTAACAATTGGCACCAGCTTCACTCTGTATCCCGCTATGTGCGGGATACACAGTGAAGCTGGTGCAGAAAACGCAAAGGGAACCTACTGATAAGACACTCTGTTCCCTACTTTCCGTCGAATTTTTTGATGCATTGACTGTTGAATCGGAACTCAACGCTTGGTCTTTGGTGCCAGAGTGAAGAAATAATAACAAATATTAATAGATAATAATTCATTTCCTCGAGTGGGAATCGAACCCACTAACTTCGCGTTACATTCAAACCATTGTGCGAAACGGGACTTAACATGTCATAAAATTAAAAAATATATATCTGTTATGTCCTTTTCTAATTAGGTGGAAATGGAGTATGGAGCACCTTAATGGGCACTGGAATGGGTCTCATGTTACCTCCCCTAAAATAAAAGATTTATTGACAGCTAAATACATCTATATTGTTTCAGCATCTGTCCACGCCCAACTGTCAGTTATAGTAGTACCCGTGACATTTTGCCTTGTAGCTGTCACTCTGGTTGTATTCGGTATTGCCTACTATCAACATCGATCCAGGTATTTATATATTTTTTGTTTTGTTGACTTAAAATGAAAAACAGTTTTTTGTATAGTAAGATAGGCAATGAGTAAGAACTTTGTGTCACGACACTCCGTTCTCGACGTAATTAATATACGTATATTTTAATTAATGCTAACGTTGCTTGCATTGGAAATTTGTAAAAATCTCCCTACAGAGATGCTAACAATATAATTAAGTTGTAACAAGAGTATAAAAGTTTCGACGTAGCTTGATGAGAACGTATGGCTTAGTGATCAGAGTGCCTGGTCGGTTTCCAGAAGGTGCGGGTTCGAGTCCCGCTACGTTCAAATTTTTATACGTTTTCTAAATAAGAATTTTTCTTTCCTAAGTGTGGAATAACACTTTAAAAAATGTAAAAAAACTGTCTTGGACTTCTGAGAGTAAGGAAAAAATATATGATTTATAAATTTGGAGTTTTATCGTGAACAAAAAAAGAACAATAAAACCTAATAAATTTATTCTGTTCAAAACCTGGAAAACCGCTTGAAATAAATGGAGAAAAATGTAGACGAATTATTTTTATTTGACATCAAATCAATCCCCGAAAAAGCAGTGGGGTAGACATCTCATAACCCGGCCCTTTCCTCCTATCCTCAATTTAAATTCGGTTTAAATTTAACTTAAAAGAAAAATAGTTTAATTTGTTTTGTTTTTTTATTTTCTTGTCGTGTCTTCGGAGTTTGGTTAGTTAATATACGGGCAGATGTTGCTGTCTTACGTGGAAGGTCTAAATAAACTGAAAATGAGAAACTGATGACTGGCTGGACTGGAAAATGAGAAACTGGCATCAGTTGTTTTGTAGATAAAAATAAACAATATTAAATATTTATTTGATAAAAAATATGTCATTGACCTTTTATCATGTAACATGTTAATATCATATTCATACCAACTTTCTTTCCTATTTATACATACAATTAAATATTTCATTTCCTCTTTACCTCGAGTTCGGATCGAACCTCCAAACAGCGGCGTTACCTCGAGTGGGGATAGAACCTAGTGGAGTTCGTCTCTGGTGGCAATATCATACTTGTGCCCCTGCACCACGACTTCACAATTTTAATACATTAAAAAAAAATTAAATCAGCTTCACGCTGTATCCCGCACACAGCAGGGTAGGCAGAGGGAACCTAGTGTTAAAACACTCCGTTCCCCACTTCTGCCGAATTCTGGAGGTATTACGTATTGAGTGGCAGAACTCAACGCCACGCTTAACCTTGACACCAGAGTGAAGAAATGGAAATATAAATTTAAGTAAATATTTCATCTCCTCGAGTGGGGATCGTACCCACAACCAGTCGGCTTAACAGTCACACCTCGTGCCGCTGCGCCACGACTGGCCTCTTATTTTAATATATTGTATTTATACCACAATTATTTTGTCACAGGCATACAGTAGAAGTGGCGGACTTCGATTTCGGTCAGCAAGTCAACCTCGATTACAAAACATTTACTGAACGTCTGAGGGATAGTTTCCGAAATGCTTTTAATTTTAGACAACGAGAGGACACTGAGCCTCTTACTAATGATACGAGATACGATTCTATGTCATAAGCGATGGGTGAGTTGAATGTTTAATAATTATTTGTTTTAGCTACTGTGTTGTATCCACATAAAGCAAGGTAGGCGGAGGGAACCTAGTGTAAAGACACTCCGTTCCTCATGAAAATATTTAGTGATTAATTTTCTCAAGGGGAAATCGAACCTACAACCGTCAGCTGATATGATATCATTGTTTATTGGCAGGTCTCCTAAAATTGTTATTTTCAACCGTAAAATACGTCTTTTATAAAACCAAGCGTGTAAAGTTGAAATTTTGCTGTGAGATATAAGCTTCGACATTATAATGTACATTTATTGAAGTGGCATCCATAAACTACCCGTATTTATTTAAAAAATAAAATTCGCTAAAAGTGTGTTGATATGGACAATGACAATTATTGAGAATAATGATAAGCATCTGAAGGAAAAGCTATGCTGTGTTACCAACAATGATATATATGCATATGTAAAGAATCGAAATTAAATACTCATACTTCATGCTATCCCTAGCGATGTATCCCTAGAGGGGTAGTCAGCGAGAATGGAGCGCCAAACGCTACAGTCTCTGCATACCTCTTTCACCAACAAGCATGAGGACGAGTATGAAGAGGTTGATGATATTGCATCACCCTCTTCATACTCGTCCTCATGCTTGTTACGTGACCTTCCTGCAGGATATTTGATAATGTATTGAAGGGTCAACCGAGGTCTCTACCTACCTTTCTTATGACTCACTTTTTCTTCATAAATCATTTTTTTATTTCGTTCACCACTTATCCATTTTTTTTAGATTCTTTATTGCACAAAATTTAATACAAAAAAATGTAGAATAGGCGGGTTTAACGCTAAATAGCATTTTCTACCCGCCAACCTAAGTCATGTGGGAGAATAAAATGTGTAGATGTGCAAAAAAAATTATAAAAATAAAAAAAAAAATCATCCATTCAATCATTCTTATACATTCTTATCATAAAAATTATAACCCTCTCTTAAAATATATATAACATAGGAATTCTCGTTTTATATAGACAGATATATGTGGAGAATAGAATAACAGACAAAATGTAGCTTTTTATTATTTTCACTATGAACATATATTATATAACTTTTGTTGAATATTATATTTATATACTTTCAAAAGCGAACAGTTTCTTTAAAACCAAGAAACTGTTCGCTTTTGTTTCTTGAGAAGAGAAATATTTATCGCATAAATATGAATACTTCTTTTTGATGTTATTTAAACTCATCCTTATCGAGGCCGGTCGTGGCGCAGTGGCATGAGGTGTGACTGCAAAACCGACTGGTTGTGGGTTCGATCCCCACTCGAGGAGATGAAATATTTACTTAAATTTATATTTCCATTTCTTCGCTCTGGTGTCGAGGTTAAGCGCGGCGTTGAGTTCTGCCACTCAACACGCAATGCCTCCAGAATACGGCAGAAAGTGGGGAACGGAGTGTCTTAACACTAGGTTCCCTCTGCCTACCCTGCTGTGTGCGGGATACAGCGTGAAGCTAATTTAATTTTAATTTTTAATTCTTATCTTATTAAATCATGTCCTTCCAAGTATGCTATAATGTCAATGTTAATATAATAATTATGTTTTAATTTCTTTCAGGTTTGCTCATAGCAAAGTATTTACAGTTTATTTGGCCCAGTATATATAGCTGTAAATAAAGTTATGTTTATTTTAAACCGTACATTGGTCATTCCATAAATAATTTATAATGTAAAATGTGAAGTTATGGCGTTTCATAGTTTAAACATTGATTATAAATAAATTTTAATAGTATGTATTATATTATAATAGTTCCTAACCCTAGCACAAGAAATAAAGCTCGTAGCAGCGTAGAAAGCAGCTGTGTAACAATTTGAGTAAAAGTTAATATGATTAAGTTTATAAAAATATGTATTTCAGAATATATTTTTTTATTTAAATTAAATAACCAAAGTGATTTGAAAATATAATATAATATTAATAATTTTCATATATATTTTTAATTTTATTTTAAGTAAATAAACATTTTATACTTATTTAAAATAAAAAAAAATAATGAAAATACAATTATTATTGTAATTAAATTTAGAATTGAATTTTCTTCGCATAATGCAAAATGCTTATTAATAATAATATGTTTGCATTCGGTGATTAAATGAAAATTGTAATTAAAAATAAATAGCAAAGAGATAAAATCAATCTGTATTCATGATATAACTTTAAATTAGAATGCCATAAATAATTTAGACGTACATATATTATAGAATTCTTATTAAAATAATTATATCGCTTTAAAAAATAATTTTGTATCTGTCCTTGTAAATTAAAATGTTATACTATAGGTAAATGGTTTATGTAGGTATTATATAATAAGCTTTATTATAGACTGATGAATGCTGGCAAGATGTAAGCATTTCTTTAATTTAAATATTATTTTGTATATCATAATATTGACTATGAAATCTTATATATTAAAATTAATATATATTTTGCAGTATGATAACAGACTAGCTATCTCGTCCCTTACTTGGCGTGGTCTTGTAATTTATTATTAAAATTATGTAAAATTGTTATTTTTTTATATATATTATAATATATCTTTCTTAGAGTTCTATGAACACTTCCTTTCCAAAGATCTTTTATATATTATTATATATGTACATATAGCTGCTTTAAAAGACCGACATCCCGCAAGTAGGTATAGTTCCAAATGCAATTGATAAAAGAATTCTCAATTTCATAATATTTACAAATTATTTTTTTTTAAATATTTTTTTACTTTTGTTTATTTATCTTATATAAGTATTTGTTAAAGTGTTGTCATCATGGTAAAGTTTTTTATTTAACTCCTTATATATGGAAGTCTTTCAAAGCAGCGATATACACATATTTTAAATCATTTTCTACTTCCAATTGCACTAAACGTCTAATAACTATAGTACTAATTATTAGTATTGCCAAATGAATAAAAACTAATTTCACCAGATTTCTACATAATGCAATAAACTTTTAGATATACCTTATGTTCATACACTTAAAGATTAAATTTCCAAGCTGATGATGCATATAAGTATTGGTCTATGTATTGAATTATAAAAGTGATCAGTCATGTTTTGTGATATAATAGGTTTAATTGAATAGATTTACTTGTATTTACATATTTAGTATTAGTATATTATTATTGTTTCTGTGTTTTAGAAGCAAAGAATAATATTTTTTTTATTTTTTTTAATTACGCTGTATCGCGCACTTTAAAGGATAGGCAGAGGGAACCTGGGAACCTTGATTAAATGGAATGGAGTGTCTTAACACTTTGAAATACTCTATTCCCATTAAGACACTCGTTCTCTACTTTCCGCCAGACTCTGGAGGTCGCGTTTACAGTTGTATTAATAACTTGATCGAATAATAAGAATATGTATCTATTAAATTTGTATTAATAATTAATATATTTTTTTAATATAATTGCTACTTAATATTGTTTGTTTAAATCAGATATTTGGTGTAAGCTTTCATTTTTCATTCTAGTCTTAGTACTATAATATTGTATATATTTTATGAATTAGATTTTTTAGATAAATAATGTTTATTTAATATTTATACATAATTATAGCGCTGAATGCTTTACACATTTGTCATTTATATAACGCGATTAAGTTCTTTGCATCTAAAGTACAGAATATATAATTATTTTGTAGTTATAATAAAGTGTTAATTGAAAATTATATTTTTATTTTATGTCCCTGTATACCCTGCAATATAGTTTTTTACTTTTAATCGATTTCCAAAAGATAATATGTATTTATTTTTTATCTTTATGGGCAAATCTCAAGAATAAAAATAACAAAAAAAAAACCGGACAAGCGCGAGTCGGGCTCGCCCAACGAGCGTTCGGTGCACGAATTGGAGGTCTCGAGCTTTTTCTGAAATTCAGGCTTAGCTCAGCCAGAGCTAAGAGAAAACTGATTTCAAAAGTACACCTATATGCGCAAAATTAAATAAAAAGTAATATGTATCAAAAATATTTTAATGATTACTAAGCTATTAGTAAAGAAAAATAATTATTGAAATTATTTAAGTTGGTTTATGTAACTTGATACAACTTTAAAAAAAAAATCTGGCGTATTTTTTTTCGTACCTTTTAAGGAAAAAAGGAACACTTATAAGATCATTTTGTCGTCCGTCTAGCTAGCTAGGTAGCTAGCATCCATAGGTAGTACTACTTCAGCAAAAATCTATAGGTAGTACTAGTTTAGGAAAATTCAGGAGACACTATACTTTTGTGGTTAAAAAAGGGCTCTGGCTAAACTAAGCTTGAACTTCAGAAAAACTCAAGATCTCCAATTTGTTTTGTATATTTTTGCATATGTTCATTTTTAAAAAAGTGGTTAAAAATTAAAAGTTATTGTTATTAGTTTTAACATATACCTATCGGCAGTTTTAATACTATTGTGTTGGTGAATTCCTTATTACTTTTTTCTAAACCGTTGGATGAATTTTGACAACTAAGACTTCGTTAAACCTAAGTGTCCTTAGTTAGGATTCAGAATTAAAAAAAAATGCAATAACGATCGAATTCAAAGTTTATAATAGGCTAAAGATAAAAAAAAACATAAACTAGAAAATAATTTTCAACCGGGCCAGTCGTGGCGCAGCGGCACGAGGGGTGACTGTAAAACTGACTGGTTGTGGGTTTGATCCCCACTCGAGGAGATTAAATATTTACTTAAATTTATATTTCCATTTCTTCGCTCTGGCGTCGAGGTTAAACGCGGCGTTGAGTTCTGCCACTCAACACGCAATGCCTCCAGATTTCGGCAGAAAGTGGGGAACGGAGTGTCTCAACACTAGGTTCCCTCTGCCTACCCTGCTGTGTGCGGGATACAGCGTGAAGCTGATTTATTTATTTTATAATTTTCAACAAACAAATAAAAGACAAAATTAATTTGAAACTGGAAGAGAAAACTTAAGTTACTTTTTAATGTCATAGTAAGGAAGCAAACAGGCACAAGTAGGCACCAAGTACACAGTTGTAGGTCGCGCTCAAAACACTCTTGTACGGAGGGCACTCGCTGAAAGCGCGAATGCTGTCACTGAATTATATTCGAAATGCATTCTAACTTATTTTTTTTTATATGAATATTTTTGTGTGTTCATTTATTATATTGATAACTGGTCATTATTTGTATGAAATATTTGTTTATTTAGGTATTCTTTTCTTTTCTAAGGTGTCTATAGTTTTTTGGGTCTGACCACTACGAGGGCGTCGTGGCTCAGTGACACAAGTCAGTGAATTGTAATTAATATTTTCTTTTATCCGCTCTGGTAACAAGCCAAAGCGCGGCGTTGAGTTACGCCACGCTACAAGCAATGCCTAGAAAATTAGGCGGAAGGTAGGCAGCGGAGTGTCTTAACACTAGATTTTCTTTGTCTACCCTGTGCAGGATACAGGGTGAGACTGTCGATGTATATATATGCACTGAAAATGGATAACGAAGTGTGCTATCAATAGTTTCTATGGCTCACTCACAATATATATTTTTTTAGTTCTGGAATTATGTGAAGATAATAAAAGTTACTCAGGAAGTAGACAAGCAACTATTACATAGTTGAAAGAAAAAAAAAGTGCTACTTGTAAAAGATGTGGATGTGTAAATAATAAGGTGAGTTAATTACAGTTTAAAAGGCAAGAACCAACACCAATATTATAAGGGTGAAGAGCTTGGAATGTTCGAATGCTGTTATCCTAGGGATTACTACTATTGATTCGAAGAGAAACATTTTTTGTGACTGTAACGCGACGGTTGTGGGTTTGATCCCCACTCGAGGAAATTAAATATAAATTTTCAATTTATATTTCCATTTCTTTCCTATGGTGTCGAGGCAAAGAGCGGCGTTGAGTTGCGATACTCAACACGCAATGCCTCTAAAATTCAGCGGAAAGTGGGGAACGGAGTGCCTTAACACTTGGTTTACGGTCACACTTTGTGCCGCTGCGCCACGACTGGCCTCAAGTATTTTTAATGCTATATAATATCAAATTAATTGTTTCAGTAAGGGCTACAGTATCAGAGTTACCACAGGCCCTCGGCATGTATCGTGTTTCAAGCCATAACTTATTTCCATTCGCCCACGGGGGAAAAGTCTCGGATAAAAGCTAGAAGCCTTATATTTTCAAGATAAATTGTATGACTATCCTCTAAATACTCTTAATACACCTAAATGTTCAAGTAGAAATCGATCCATAACCCTTATGTGCAGCAAGATACATCTCAGCAATTTGAGGCCAGTCGTGGCGCAGCGGCACGAGCTGTGACTGTAAAACCGACTGGCTGTGGGTTCGATCCCCATTCGAGGAGATGAAATATTTACTTAAATTTATATTCCCATTTCTTCGCTCTGGTGTCGAGGTTAAGCACGGCGTTGAGTTCTGCCACTCAACACGCGATGCCTCCAGAATTCGGCAGAAAGTGGGAAACGGAGTGTCTTAACACTAGGTTCCCTCTGCCTACTCTGCCGTGTGCGGGATACAGCGTGAAGCTGATTTATTTATTTTATTCTTTTTATTTTTACAAGATATAACATATACATGTCTTATACATAATGTAAGTATTCTAACAAAACACCTCGAGTAGACCCTTTATTTTATCATTCCAACGGTATCAACATTACTTATATAAAGAAAAAGAGTCCTTTTGCGATACGGAAGTTAATAAAGACTACATTTTTATTCCCCTCACATTCGTAACTTCGCTAAAGCAATAAGTTTTCCCAATTTAAACGTGAGCACAGAAAAGCCGACTTGGACATTAAAGGTATTCATTTTTGCATTTCATTAAAATTTAAACTCTCCAGGCGTGTAGGCGCTATATATGTATATGCGTTTCGAGCCCCTACTATAGTAGACGTTTTTGTTTTAGTTTCACGCCGTAACACGCATGTAGCAGGGTGGACAGAGGGAGATGGAGATTCTGGAGGCATTGTGTGTAAAGTGGTGGAACTCAACGCCGTGCTTAACCTCGACACCATAACGAAGAAATATTAAATATTTAGTTTGTTCCAGTGGGAGTCGAACCCACTATCTGTCGCATTTGCAGTTATGCACTCGTGCCTCTGCGTCACTGGTCTCTGGCAAAGCGCAGGGTTGAGTTCCGCCAACACAAAGGTTCCGTTAACACGCAACGTCTCCAGAATTCGGCGGGAAATGGGGAACGGAGTATCTTAACACTAGGTTCCCTCTACCTACCCTGGTAAGTGCGGGATACAACATAAAACTTATTATTAAACCTGTCACTTGCATTTTTACTATAGCCGTTAAAGTAAAGTTATATACGCATTAAATACTTATAGTAAACTTATGGGGGGTAAATCTCTTTAATCGTGTAGCGGGTTCCAGTGCCGTATAATAAATAGCCTTATAAAGCAACCTTTCGGCGGGTCATAATACTTTTCAGTTTAATTTTACGCACAAATAAAGATCTTCGACTGACTGACTAACTTTAGGCAATAATCGTTGATTATTTAATAGGTATTTAGAGTTGAAAAATTCTGTGGTGATATTATGATAATTTAAGATTTCTTTTTCGATGACTGTTTAAGGATATGAAGATTTGTATATTTAGAATGTTATACACCATTGAATATTTATACGTAATTATAGAAATAATATGGAGGTAATTCAATTACAAGCAATACTTGAATGCTTGGCTTCTTTGTAATTGATTGTAGGCTATAAGCGGGCTTATTGAATTATTAATGTTCAAATTACCTATTTGTTCTCCCTTCACCACTTTCCGCCGAAATCTGTAAGCAATGGCGGAACTCAACGCCGCGTTTCGCCATTAACGACGTTAACCGAATGTACCCTATTAATTTTGATTTTAGTGTCGAAATTCGCGTTTTTTGCGATACAGTCGGATTTTTTTTTTAAGAAAGTGTAGAGATGAAGGCTCTTGACAACAGACAGAGAGACATACGGACGGACAACAAAATTATCTCATAAGGGTTCCTTTTTTCCTTAAAAGGTACGAAATCCTAAAAAAATAATATAATATAAATAAAAATTGTGTTACAGGTTATGACATGGAAAAAATTGATCGGACATTGTCTTTCTTAAATTTTGTTAAATTTTATTAATTTTAAATTGATAAAATAATATTTTGCAAGTTGCGATATTAATTATTCACATGACATAATTGTCTAAAAAATGTCACACTAAGGTATGACATTTTTTAGATAATTATGTAAACGTTTTAAAAAAAATTAAAACAATTCCTTTCTTTTGTTTTATGCTTAACATTTATGATTTTTTATATTTCCTTATATGGGTCAAACAAAACTACAAATATTCACATAACATTTTATTATAATATACCTATTTCGAAAATTGCAAGTCACCTACAACTTTAACCTACTTAACAATTTTATAATCATTACACACTAAGAATATAAAGGTTCCCCACCAATAATAGAACTTTCAATGCCACATTCGTCCTCCCCACGAGCGATTTTAAAGAACCCATTATCACCCCAATCAGAGTTCCAGGAATTTGCGATAAGCCAATATTTGTTACCGTTTTCAACTCCCCAACCCATAATTTTAATAGCATGTCCACCGAGAGCGTTGCCTGCTACATGCTTGTAAACACCGCTTTTATAGGATAGAAGATCTGCGTACACCGTAAACGCCCCCTCTACTGGTCCATTCTTGAAAAGTTCTGCTTTAATGTGGTCTTCACCTCCTCGTATAGAAAAGACATGCTTTGCGTAATGTTTGTCTTGTTTGTAAGGTGTGCTGTAACCGTCTCGGCAAGTTCTGTAACACTTAGGAGTTTTCGTATCACCGCTACATGGCATTCTGTCGCCGGGAACGTGATGCTCGCAGGGGGCAATCTCATAAGGACGACACCCTTGAGAGGAATTGTAATTTCCTCCAGAGACCAGTCCAAAGTGTTTCCAGTACTCCCACGCCAATGTAGGAATCCCTCCGTTGCAACCGAGGCCGCAAATTGGACAGCAACTTAGTAAATCTTCCGCGGAGAAGTGAAAATGTTTTGTTCCGTTTGAATAGATACAGTACCGATCGGTCATTGCTTCGACAGCGCCGAACGCCCAGCAGCTCCCGCAAGATCCCTGATCTCGAATCTCATTTAGCGTTGGACAATTTGGCCATTTATCTCTAGGATCGAAATTTTCCGGCAAACTCTCTATTAATTCAACGTCATGTGTAACAGTCGGCAACCTCTCATAATAGTCATCCTTAAGAGCTCCCAATAAATTCTTAATTGCTTTCAACGGCATTTCCGTCGCGAAATTTCGGCCAGCTTTCCATGTTGTTTGTTTAGAGTTAATAATATGTATGAACTCTTCGGAGAATGGATGTACGTTTGCAGAGCAAATGGCAATAGAAAATATTAACACGAAACACGTCACACGAAGGGGAAACATTTTGCACAAATTATATATCTTATTATTAGTTAAATTGTATCGAGCGCACACGGAGCGGGCGGTGCGCGTCGACTGATCGCTGGTTGCTCATACGCCGAGTAAGTGACCTGTGAGAACGAGACAGCAGCGCCTGACCACGCGTGTCGAAGGTTAATCACGATAGTGGAACAAAGAAAACATGTATATATACCAATAATAATTGACTACTGTAACGTTTAATAAATATTTACTTGTTTTATATATATTGTTCATCACTATTATTAAGTATGTTTGTTTTGTATATTTACTTTCGATAAATGAATTGATTCGTAGAATTGGAAAATATTTTTTACATTAGTTATATGTATTTATGTTAAAGAGACCAACTACGGTCATTATTTCTAATAATGTATATTATTTTTAAGAAAATATAAAAAACTTAGGGTTTTTGTTGATTTATAAGAAACCAAACAAGAAAGCCCGGGTCGACATAATATCTTATAATTATTATTTATATAAATTTAATTTACAACACAAAGTTAAGTTATATCATAGCACGTTGAAGAAATAGAAGTTTTATGCTATAATTTATCCACAGACTAAAATGAAAATTTATTTATTCCAGGTTGTTTTTTGCATCTACATTAATTACTTCGATAATGAGAGTACCAGCCGCTGTCATACAATATTACTTGTTAAAAAAGTTCGCGTTCAAATTAATTAGAGATCTGCATAATTATGACGACTTTATGTTTTGCAAAAAAAAAAAAAAATCAGGTACGAAATAAAATTCGAATTCATGAAAATATATTTAAAATTATATTTGTTTTTCACATGTCGTAATATTATATGTTGCAATAAACATTTTTATGATTTTTTAAAGGATGCCTTTTAAATAATATGTGTTTTGACCCAGTTTCCTGATGAGAAGGTATTTTTAGATTTTTATTTTATATTTTTTCCTTTTACCCAGATGAAGAGACTCAGGACTTAGGCGTGCCATTAGCTTCCGTAAGTAATACATACTCGTATATCACGTACGACTCGAGCTCACTCCCTTCGTCACTAAGCTGTTAAATTTCTGACATCCTGTAATTTTACCAATATGCAGTCATTATTAAAGATGGCGTTGAGCAATGGAACGATGTGTAAGTGTGATGGTTGTGGGTTCGATCTCCACACTGAAGAATAAGATGTAAATTATTTTCATTTGACAGATTTTTTTGACACAAAAGGGTAGTATAATATGCGTAACATGATCATTTTTCGGTCGGCTCAAAACGGGATACCGTGGAGTTGCTTTCGTCTTTTAGGGTTTTATTTTTTAAGGAAAAAAGGAACGCTTATAAGATTACTCTGTTGTCCGTCTGTCTGTCTGTCTGTCTGCCTGTCTGTCTGTTTTTTTAAAGAATTGCTTTCATGTTTTTAGGTGGTGGTGGTTTTCATTTTTTTAGGATAACTTTGCTGATGTTTTATTTTTTTTTTATAATCATTTATCTTTCTTTTTTTAGATGTTTTCGTTTCTTTTTAAGGTATAATTGACATTTCAATAAATAGTTTAATACTTCGGCTTTTTGAAAACTAGCGTACTTAGATAATCATAGAAAACTATTTCGACTGACCAAATTTACATGCCATTCTGAAAAAACGGCACATTTACTATGTCCCTGTGGTGCGAAAAACGGGACGGTCCCGTTCAAAACGAGACGTCTGGTCACATTATATATTCGAGACAAACGATAAGCTAAGAAAGTCCAACGTCATTGTACTGTTACTGAAAAAATATTATTTGTCTATCAATTTTTTATAACAACGTACTTAACTGATATGAAAAGACTAGTGACCTCTTGGACAAGGCAAGATCGTCTCGACATCACATGAAGTGTTTACAGTTAATAATTGTTATCTACTGAGATCTAACTATATTATTGTTATAAAAATAAAAAAACATTTAACTATAAAATAATGGAAAGTTTTTACATTTATTTGTTTGCCAACAATACCACACTTTGATTTTTAGTTAGGTAGGCAATGTTCCTACTATTGAATAAGAACGTACATAGCAAGGGATGCAGAGGGTAATTTGGGAACCTAGTGTTAAGACACTCTGATCCGAATTCTAGGCGTTGCGTATTGAGTGCTTTGCGTGTAAACGGAACGAGGAAATAAAAATAATAAATAATTAATCCTCTCGAGTGGAAATCGAACCTACAACCGTCGCATTCGCAATCGTACGCTTGTCCTCCTCCTTTACCACGGCCTCAGTAGTTATTTCTACCATTTAATATAGGTACTTTAAAAGAGATGATATATAGCTATTAGCAATAATTATGGCACTTAGTTCGATGTTCCGACATGTTGGAGCTACAAGTCTCATCAGAGCTTCACCGTTTTGCTTAATCATTACTTCTGTAATCCATATCAGTCACGATTAAGCTTTAAAGGTGGTATTGAGCGTCTTAATCTCTTATGTATGTAATCCCTAAGTAAAATGTCGTATACATATCTTCGTTAAAACATAATATTGGATATATGTATTATGTATTTTTTTTTCTATTTTTGATTAGGGATGGAAAGATTTTTTGTTTTGAAAAATATATATACAAAAACAACTTTTTATATTTTTAAAATATGTCGCGTTTAAAAAAAATGAGACCGGTTATGGCCAGTGGTACAAGCGTGCGATTGTAAATAAGACAAGCTGTGGGTTCGATTCCTACTGTAGGAAATAAAATGTTTAATATTTGCATTTTCTTTCTCTCGGCGTTTAGTTCCGTCTCTCAACACGTAATACCTCTAAAATTTGACGGAAAGTGGAAAACGAAGTATCTTAACTCTATGTTCCCCCTGCCTACCCTGCTATTTGCGTGATACTGAAAAAAAATAAACAGTTTCTCAAAATGAGATTTTAAACCATAACCAAACCAATCAGTTCGAAGTCGAACGCTATCACATCGTACTTACTACGAATCAAATCACGTTTTTAGATATTGGAAAAAATCACATACTATCAATCAATATTTAAAAAAAACTAGTTTATTATTTTCAATAGAAACATATTTCAATGGAATATATCTTCGGATGGTAATAGCGAATTCTTTGGACATTAATGTTGTCGTGACATGGAACAGGCGGTGCTGGCCGATAGCAGTAGTGTAATGAATTTCGGAAAGCCTCGACAGTCTGCTTTTAACGGCTTTCAAGTATATAGTTTATGTTTCACGTGGAATTTTTACTGTAAATATTCAACAGGAGTCAAGAAATAAGACCTAGAAGTTAGTATAAATAATTTGTTGCGTATTATGCATTATTATATAAGTATTTTTTATACAATTAAAGTTAAATATATGGAGAAAATAGATTGGCTTAAGTTACATTCAAAATTGTGAGCCGTTATCATGAATTTGATTGCACCAAAATATTTAGTTATTTTTATGTGATTTTTTTACTAAAAATAAATACTTAAATATAATAAACAATAGATATAAAAATCAGATCAGCTTCACGCTGTATTCCGCACACAGCAGGGCAGACAGAGAAAACCTTGTGTGAAGACACTCCGTTCCCCACTTTCTGACGAATTCTGGAGGCATTGCGTGTTGAGTGGCAGAACTCTACGCCGTGCTTAATAACCTCGACACCAGAGCGAAGAAATCGAAATATAAATTTAAGTAAATATTTCATTTCCTCGAGTGGGGTTCGAACCCACAGTCACACTTCGTGGCGTTGCGCCACGACTGGCCTCAATAAATAATAAATATAAAGATAATAAATTATATGTAACAATAATACCAATAAAACACACGATAAGGCAGGATGTTGCACAGAAACTTGGACTTAAACTAAGCTAGCTATCGTATAAAGAATGAGGTGTTCCAGAACTTTGTTCCGACTGGATCAAGTATAATATAAGTTTAGAATAGTTTGTTTTCTAAAAGAACCTTCTTTATTAGTTCTCCATATTTAGATTTATTTTATTATAAATAATCTCACATAATTCATACTTAGAGATAGACCAAGAGAAATTAATTGGACGTCACTCTCAACTATGGCTCTTTAGCTATATCTCTGTTGATAGTGAAACCCAATGGTGCGGCCATTGGGTTTCACTTTAGATTATTATATCATCATATTATATTGAAACCATCCACATAATATTTATAAATATATCAATATGTATATACTAAATAACCTAAAATTGAAATTCAGCTTCACGCTGTATCCCGCACAGAGAAGCGTAGGCAGAGGGAACCTAGTGTTAAGACACTCCGTTTCCCACTTTCCGCCAATTTCTGGAGGCATTGCGTTGAGTGACGGAACTCAACGTCGCGCTTTCCCCTCCACACCAGAGCGAAGAAATGAAAATATAAATATTTCATCTCCTCGAGTGGAGATTGAACCCACAACCAGTCGATTTACAGGCATACTTTGTGCCCCTGCGCCACGACTGGCCTCAAATATAATAAAATTGAAATATTTCCAAATTTCAAATCAATACTTACAAGTGAAACGGAATACGATCTATTCCTTTTCAAAGTAACATAAGGTTTAAACTTTGTAATCCATGTTAAATGGATGAAGAAAGTTTCGAATATCGTAACAGAGATGGCTGTCGTAAGATAGTGACGGGTTGAAGCCCCAGATGGCAAATTAGCCCTCGAATCACTTTCTCATCGCGGTTGGCAGCCCTACGAACATCTGTACCTACGTCTATCTAATTAATGATCTTGTGGTAATACTTATGTTAAATCGGCTTTGATTGATGATATATCCTTGTTTATGTGATATTATTGTTTTGTGTTGTAAATTACTAAAATATAATGTTAAATGATAATAACATATGTTAAAACGATGTAAAGAAATAATTCAAGACAACGGCTAAAAGAGAGTCGGACCGGCTTATGCAGGGTTACGTAGCAGCAAACTAAACAGACATACATATATTTGCCATTTTATTATTCTGTCCGACCGAAACAAGGCTTTCAGCCAAAGCCGAAACCGAACTTTCGGCTTTGGTCTCAGTTTTGGCCGAAACTGAAACTTTTTAATGAAGAGAGTGACTACAGATAAAATAAAAGTACCGGTAGTGGAGGTCATTTCTATCCCGTGTTGTATGGTCTAGAAAAAATTCACAGTTCATTGTTCTCGAGGTATTAGCCATATAAAGGTTTATCTAAAATTCAGCCAAACAATCTCATCTGCTTCACAATATTAGTACAGATAAGACAGTAAAAATATTGAATCCTTTATTCTTTTAAAGCTTGTAAAATAAAAAAAAGACAAATAGCAAAATAAATAAAAATTATATGTAAATACATAGATAACAAACAAAACGAAATATTAATAGTATTCTCTCTTGCCAAACGATAATTCTTAGTAATCTTTGGGTAGCGGAAATTTGTAAAAAATCTCCCTACTGTGTTAGCATCTCTAACAACATAAATAAGTTGTAACAAGCATATAAAAATTTCGATGTAGCTCGATGAGAACGTATGGCTTAGTGGTCAGAGCGCCTGGTCGGTTTCCAGGAGGCGCGGGTTCGAGTCCCGCTACGTTCAAATTTTTATACGTTTTCTAAATAAGTATTTTTCTTTCCTTAGTGTGGAACAACACTTTAAAAATATAAAAAAAAAAAACTAAATATTACATCTTATAACGTGTTCTCATATTTCTTTATTCGCGGCGATGAGTTCTGCCACTCAACACGCAAAGCCTCTAGAATTCGGCAGAAATTGGGAAACGGAGTGTCTTAACACTAGGTTCCTGCCTACCCTGCTGTATGTGGGATACAGCGTGAAGCTGATTTAATTTATTTATATTTCCTTATACGAATAAGTACAACAGCTACTCCGACTATTTGGGTCCACTTAATTACTGTACGCTGATCTCCGACATTAATATATTATACGAGTATAGTTGTATCAGGAATATTATCATATCTCAAATTCCATTTGCAAAATTGAATTACGCATGTACTGATATTGTGGAGTATAATTTTGTTAAGATGAGTAGTGAGTGGGTTCAGACAATTTTAAATGAAACAATGGACACGCTGGGTTTGTTATAGAGTGCTTTCTGTCTGTTGGGACCACTATTTTATAAGACATGAATATTAAAGTTATTTACAATACGACTTTACAAGATTTTCTATGTAAAATTATATTTGAATGTGTTTGTGGATAGTGGAAAATCTCATCAATTTTCTTTAAATACAGGTCACCTGTCGTAACTGCATTGTCAGATATACTGCTGCCAAATAGTTATGTGTGACGATGAAGTCCATGATTTTGAAGTCCCATTCAATTCGAATTACAAATATAATGACAATAGTAAATTAAAAATCAACTTTTCGTGGTTATTATACAAAAAAGTAATTCTAAAGTATGCTTTCTTTTTTTTAGAGGTTCGTAGATTCGTGGCGCAGGGGCACAAAGTGTGACTGTAAAACCGACTGGTTGTGGGTTCGATCCCCGCTCGAGGAGATGGAATGTTTACTTAAATGTATTTTTCCATATCTTCGCCCTAGTGTCGAGGCAAAGCGTAGTGTTGATTTCCGACACTCAACATATAATGCTAAAATGGGGACAGAGTGTCTTAACACTAGGTTCCCTCTGCCTACCCTGCTGTGTGCGGGATACAACGTGAAGCTATTTTTTTTTTTAATAATATGTTAACAACACAAAAATATTTTGTTGCTCTTTTCTGAACTTTAACAATTTGGCTATAAGTGATCAGAAAAAAGTATGTCGAGAGGACGGATTGCTTTGCCTATTATGTTTTTAAATAACAATTTAAGTTTTTTTTATATATAAAGTAGAAGAGTCAATACTTTTCACTGGACTATAATAAAAGCGTAAATTCTGAAAACTTTAGTGAATATAATAGGACATTGTATTACTACAATATCGATTTGGAAAACAGACAATTCCATAGAGTTGGGAAAAAGCATCGAAATTTACATAAGAAAATTGAAGTTTTCAATAATAGGAAACATTATTCTGTCTCATAGGAGGAGGAATAAGATTTTAGTATTGACTTTATATTAACAATTGTCTTTTCTTGTCTTTTCGGTGCTTTGTATGTATGTATGTATTGTACATAGATATCTGGCATTTCTTATCACAAAATGTTTATTACATTTCGTACTCTTTGGCTTTTTAGGGTTTAGTATCTCAAAAGGGATAAAAGGACACCTTATAGGATCACTTTGTTGTCCGTTCCTTCTGTCATGATCGTTTATCTCGAGATCGTGTGGAGGTATCAAGCTGAAATTAATATCAAATATTCAGGTCTACGGTTCCTTGGAGCACAGATAAATTTAAGTCTGTAAGTCAGCTTAATCTAAGTGCATTTATGCATAATTTTTGGAGCACTTAAACAAGAGCTATAGTATTTCCGTAGACCTACAGTTATGAAATTTTACAGAAACCGAATATTTTTAGATTTTTTATAGAAAAAATAATTACAGACTTATATATGTAGTTCATTAAATGAGTGCATACGGCCACAAACTACTATTTTTATTTTATGGTAACGATTTCTATTAATCTTTTATATAGATATGTATAGAAAGATAAAACTGTTTATAGGTAGGCAATGATATAAATATTTTATATTTATATGATATTATTGTTTTACAGCTGCAGGTTGCACCTCGCATATATAACTATACGTAAATATAACTATTGTCAACAAACTCCTTTCCGCTTTTCTACCGAAGCTGGTATACGAGAACCTGTTACCACTAAAAGAAATAAAAAGCAAAAACTTTTTTAATTAAATTCATCGAATCCAGAAAATAAATCTGTAAAAGACAAAGTTGCAACGTTATCAACTGAATAAATTATTTACTACTATGAACTGAATCTAAATCCAAAAAACCGCAAAATTTTCAATGCACACATATTATATCGGACGTTCACCTTTACACCCTTCTGTATTTTTTCTTCTAGGTATTCTCATATCAATATTTTTTTATTAGTTCACAGACTTATATGAGGTTTTTTATTTTACTATCTATACCCCATTTAGTCTTTTGTAAGTAACAGAGGAAGTTTAATATTAACATTCAACATATGTATATATTTTCTTCATATGATTACATGAAATTTACGATTTCTTTTTTTTTTCCAGCTTCACGCTGTATCCCGCACATAGCGGGGTAGGCAGAGGGAACCTAGTGCACACACTCCGTTCCCCACTTTCTGCCGAATTCTGGAGGCATTGCGTGTTGAGTGGCAGAACTCAACGCCGCGCTTAACCTAGACACCAGAGCGAAGAAATGGAAATATAAATTGAAGTAAATATTTCATCTCCTCGAGTGGGGATCGAACCCACAACCAGTCGATTTTACAGTAACACTTCGTGCCGCTGCGCGACGACTGGCCTAGAAAATAAATAATAGTATCAATAAACTTAAGCCTTGTTAATTTAATTTGATCGCCGCTTAAAACCAATTTGTCAAACCAACCGATGTTTTATTAGACTTGGCTGTAACAGAATCCTTATTAACTTTTATGGGTGGTATAAAATCGACATGCGTGTAAAATTTCCGTAAGACTTCTGGGAGACAACGCCCTCGTAACTTTTATGGTGCTGAATTATTATAGGCTCCTAACTACTGTGTGTTATATTCTAGCATCGATCGGCGTAGTTCAAAAAGCGAGCCAGGCGCCAAAACAACAATTGCAAGGGGAACGTCTTCCCCTAATGATATCCACCCGGAAAATTGCCCGGTGCAGCCATATTTATGAAAGAATCTTATGGGAAAATCTTCTTTTTTTCCTTATTATTCTTGTTTAGCAACTAATCACCAAACCCTTCCTTAAAAAATAATTTGAGCGTGAAAATATTGAGTGGATAAGTAATTTTTCTGACAGCCTTTGTTTTTAATTTTTTTTCCGAATTAAGAAAGAATCTTTGAAGATAAGATAAGAGATGATTTTTATATTTTTTCAAGTGTATTTTTTTTTAATAGAAATAGTTTTCATCTAAAATATATTCTTATTTATTCTTATATTTTAAATAATAGTGATATAATAATAAACTGAGCACAAAAATAACTTTATTGTGTTCTTTTAAGATTACTCTTCGTGTTCTTCTCATATGTTAAAACACAACGTTTTAACGTAAAGAAAACACTAGCTCTCTAATATTTTATCGATAAATGAACTCGGACCAAGCAGACTTTCTTAAGCACATATACACAAAATATTATTGTTATAACAGTAGCAAGATAAAACGTCAAAACATGTAACCTAATCTAGATAGTTCTTTTATTTTGCTAAACATATTTCATTAAGATTTATACAATTTTAATTTAATTTTTACCTATAATACATCAGCTCCACGCTGTACCCCGCACACAGCAGGGTAGGCAGAGGCAACCTAGTCTACTCCGTTCACGAATTTCTGCTGAATTCTGGAGGTATTGCGTGTTGAGTGGCAAGACTGAACGCCGCGCTTAGCCCCGACACCAGAGCGAAGAAACGGAAACATAAATTTAAAATGTAAATATTTCATCTCCTCGAGTAGGGATCGAACCCACAACCAGTCGATTTTACAGTTACACTTTGTGCCGCTGCGCCACGACTGGCCACATAATACATCGATAATTATTAAAGAAGTATGTTAAAGTATTATCAGCTTTAGATGAGAAATGCAAGGTCAAAATCAATGTCAATTAAAGAATTATCTTTTTTTCACGCTGTACCCCTCATATAGCACGGTAGGTAGTGGGAACCCAATATTACGATAATTCGCTCCCCACTCTTCGCCGAATTTTCGAGGAATTGCGTAGTGAGTGGAGGAACTAAATGCCGCGCTTTGCCTTATTACTAGAGCGAAAACATGGAATCAAACCCACAACCATCCCGTTTGCAACCACGACCACGACCACGAAATAAAGAACTATCGTTATGTTCTTACACTGAAGTTGGCTTTTTCTTCAGAAAGTCTGCATTACATGAATAATGCATAGAACATGGCGTGTATTGAACGGTATGATCGCCCACGCGCCTATTGTTGAACGTTGCGCCATTTCTCCCACAATGGCATGTCCTTACATACTCTTATGTAACTTCCAAGAGAAAAGCACACATTTGGGTTAATAGCTTGAGATGAAATCAAGTTTTTATGGTTGCTGTTTTGTTTTAAAATGTATATTACATTGACGTTGTGTATTATCGATTTTTACAATATATTGTACGTTACCTAGAAAATTTATTTTTATGAAATATATTTTCTATGCATAGATATGAAGGCAACACAGCAAGGTATTAGAAGGTTAGTCTATAGTAAAATTTATATTTCCATTTCTTCGCTCTGGTGTCGAGGCAAAGTGCGGCGTTGAGTTCTGCCACTCAACACGCAATGCCTCCAGAATTCGGCAGAAAGTGGGGAACAGAGTATCTTAACACTAGGTTCCCTCTGCCTACTCTGCTGTGTGCGGGATACAGTGTGAAGCTGATGTTTTAGTCTGTATTTAAATTACGTATTAGGCATTGAACATGGTATGGTCCTTACATACATTTTTTTCATTTTCATCAGTAAATAAAAGCAATAAATCTATAGCCCATAGGAAAGCGAAGGGTACTTTATATTCTAACAGAATATAAAGTAAATATTTTAAATCGACAAGTCAACAACCTGATACGGTTGATACGGTCGACGTCTAACGATATGTGTTCACAAAGTTTGTATGCAAAACAATTTATTTAAAATGTTCATATATGAGTATAAAATGGACGGGATCATAAAACTTTTTAGACAACAAATTGCTTTTAAATTTCACGCGTCCCCATCGCCGAACACATGTCGCATTCGCATTTTGGCTCCGAATTGACATCGGCCTTATTAAACTGTCGCCAATCTTGTCTATAGCATGCAGACTGCTGACAAAATAAAAAATAACAAGGCTATAAACGTGTATTTTGTCCCCTGGACCTGATCCCGTCCTCATTACATCTGTATAATATTGGTTCTCTATATCAGGTACCCTTCACTTTCCTATGGGCTATAGATTTATTTAATTTCATGATTGAATATATATTTCGTTAGAGCTAAATTATTTAAAAAAATATTTCCGAAATCAGAATCCATTTCGTGTTCCTCTAGGTACTCCCTATCGTCAAAAACAATTGCAAAAATTACATCTTCAAATAACATTTGAAAAGCAAAATATTATTATATCTATATTTTCTACTTATTATTTTGAAGATTTATTGTTTTTAGAGTGCTGTACCTCAAAATGGAAAAATGGAACCCTTATATGATTACTTTGCTGTCCATCTTTCAGGACCATTTATCTCGAGGTCGTATTATAGCTTGGAGGTATCAACTTGAAATTAATATAAAACATTCAGGTGTACGGTAATTGACACATGACGAAAGAAGTCGAGCTTCTAAGTCAACATAATCTAAGAAATAAGATATCAATTTCTTTTACTGCATTTTATATAAAAATCGCTGCGTAATCAAACTCTATAGGAGAACATAGCGCACGGGAAGTATCCCGTGGACCTACAGTTATGAAATTTGAGAAAAAAATATAGGAAAATATCATTGAAAACTTATACTTGTTGTTCATTTTATACAAGAAGCCCGCAAATTTAAAGTTATCTTTAATTATAAGTTGTACTTCCCATTGACGTACAATTCGGTACGGAACCTCTGGCATGTGAGTCTGGCTCACACTTTACCGGATTTCTATATAATGGACACAATATCATTTCCGGTTCTGACCCACCGTATGCACTTAGAAATACAAGAAAATTTATTAATATTGCTTTCATCGTTGTCGACTCGCGACCATAACCATAGAACCGCAGCCGCCATAAGAAACAAGATCAACAAGGAATTAAGGGACGTTCGGAGGGGAAAATGTGAAATATGCATAATTCAAAATTATTATCGTGACATTTTTATTTTAAGCAAGCTGAGCATGAATACTTAAAATTAGATTTAACTATGTAATAAAAAAAAAAAGTATTTTTTCTTGTTAGCCTCCTGTTGTATCCCGCACACAGGAGGGTAAGAAGAGGGAACCTAGTGTTAAGACATTCCGTTACATATTTTTCGTCGACGCCATAGCATAATGAGCTCCATACCAGAGAGAAGAAATGAAATTATTCAATACTGGTAGGAATCGAACCCATAACATATAGCATTTACAGTAACACGTTTGTGCCCCAGGGCCACTATACTAATAAATATATAGACTAATAAAAATATTACTAACATTTAAAGTGTTTTTAACTAGAATTAGTAAAATCATTAAAGGACCTGTTATTATCAAGACTCGTGACATATCCAGCTAAGTTAAAAAACTGGAAATATATATTTTACGCGAACTATTTCAAACTACTTTCGAATCCTTAATAACTCTTAAACCAATTAGTCTAGATAGCAGATAGCATAAAATTTAGTACATTTCTTAAAACACAGGACTTGAACGGATTTCTCAACTTTTAACATGGCTCTTATTTCACATTTATGTTTTTAATGTTTTACAATACCTATGTGTATCTAATTGCTTAGACTGACTTATACTAAGCTTTTAATCTTTTATTTATACAATAAAGATATATACACAATCAATATTCAGCTTCATACTGCATCCCGCACACGCACGGAGTGTCTTAAGAGCAGGTTCCCTACCCTGCTAGGTAGGGGGAACCTAGTGCTAAGACACTCCTCCTTTTCCGCCGAATTCTGGAGGCATTGGGTGTTGAGTGTTGCGGGATAAAGCTTGAAGCTAAAATAATAAATAAACCACAATATTGTATGCATAGTTTTTTACATGAAATATATCAATATCACATCAACAACAATTATTTTAAAAGTTCAATATAAATAGCACCTTCGACGTTTGAAGTGATGGAGTAAGTTATAAAGTTTTCGACTTCGTCTCGAGCATTACCGTTAGTCATCGCAAAGTGAGGACGAATTCGAAGTGCTTTGAAAGAGTCACGTCTCTGTGGACAGTACGCGATATCCGATGTAAAGATCTGTTTAGATACAACGATAAGGCCAGTATCTTATTTTTATTTACATATAAGAATAACATTAAATATGAAGCCATCGTGGCGCAGGGGCACAAAGTGTGCATGTAAATCAACTGGTTGTGGATTCGATCCCTACTTGAGGCGATGAAATATTTATTTACATTTATATTTTCATTTCTTCGCTCTGGTGTCGAGTGGAAAGCGGTGTTGAGGTTCCGCCACTCAACACGCAATGCCTCCAGAAATTGGGGAACGGAGTGTCTTAACACTAGGTTCTCCCTGCCTACCATGCTGTGTGCGGGATACAGCGTGAAGATGAAAAAAAAAATGAAGCCATCGTGCTATATTTCTGGATACACGCCTTGAAGTCAATTATAGTGCAAATATTTATTATGTTTTTTTTTATACTATACTAATAGAGAGAGCCAATAGTAAAACATTAGGGCTAGACTTTCGTTATTTTATAAAGCCTGAAAGTTTCTGTTTGCATATACCCAACATTGGTAAATTCTATCAGGGAATATGGAGATTAGATGGTTATTCCGGCAGTTATTAAATAACTAAGATGCTAAACATAGTACCTAACTTTCATTAAATTATAAAGCTATTTTTATTATATTTTCTTAATAATAATATTTTCTTAATATTAGAAATGACGTTGTCCATTACCAGACACTTAGGATGGTTTTAACCCCCAGTCTCTAAATTACACGCGCCTACGAATCTAATGTACTCAGTTCAAAACATATTATTTGCTCCTAATATTCTCGTAGGCTCTTATAGCTTATAGGATTTGATATTATCTGGCTGGGAGTTACAACCAGGGTCTTTCAATGGACAACGGTATATCTTATTAAACGACGACGAAACGACGTAGCTCTTACTGGTTAAAAGTGTGTTTCGTTGTAATGCTAGTCCTCCTAGACTGTTAAACATACAGCTCTAAAATTTTGCAGGAACGTTGCGGACCACACGGTGATTCCAGTGAAGTAGTTTGGGGAACGGAGTGTGTTACACTAGGTTCCCTCTGCCTACCCTGCTGTGTGCGGGATACAGCGTGAAGCTAATTTATTTAATTTTTTTTTTTTTAGTTTGGTGATAATTGTAATTGTAGTTTTTGAGTAAATGGTCAAAATGTTTCCCATAGAGTTAAGCTGTGGTGTGTTTTGAAATTCACGCGCACAGATTGAACTTTGACTAACATAACCCAGCACGTGCGGACAAAACAGAGAGAATTTCGCAAAATTTTGCGCAACATAGCTTCGTTCAGCTCCACCCGTCGTTTACAGCATGTAATGGATCCTACCTTTATTCCCAAGAAAATATAAAAAAAATAGAGCTTTATAATTTAATGAATGTTAGTTACTATTTTTTGCATCTTTGTTACCTAATATCTGCCAAAGTAACCACGACCCAAACTCCATATTCTCTGATAATATTATACTTTTAGAATATATATATTTTTTTAACTGCACGCTTTCTTGCAAAGCAAAGTAGGCAGAGGAAACCTAGTACTGAGTAACATCGTTCCCTATTTTCCGTTAACTTAACATTCGTGATATTACGTGTTGAGGTTGTGGAATACAACGCCACGTTTTATCTGACTAAAGTGAGGGAAATGGGAAAATGAATAAATATGTTTATATATATGTAATCATTCCTTCAAATGGGGATCGAACCCACAACCATTACGTTAACAGTCGATGTTCCACTGCAATACAACGGCCCCATCAGACTTTAATACCCAAAAGCTCTTCTACTGATTCATTTAATTTCAAAAATTGCAGTAATTGTTGCATTTTAATTTATATTGAAAGAACAACTGGCGTCTGTATTACACATAAATACGAGTATGTATTAATATACACATACATTTATGTATGTATCTGCTCAAGATGCGATTACATTGAATCAGGTTTCCTTGCCGTATAATAGGTAAATTACACCTGACTTAATAAACGTATACACACGCGCCTATATTTTTTATATTTGCATTAAGGATAGTTTATAAAAATATTAATAAATAACCCGATATCGTGAATACACCTTCAGGCTGCATCTCCCATGTAGAAGGGTACGCAGAGGGTTGAGACACTCCGCTTCCCGACGTGACGGACTCAATGTCGCCCATTGTCTTAAAACTAGAGCAAATAAGTGAAAATATTAAATATTTAATTTCCTAGAGTGGTAAACGAACCCACAAACCTGCCTCTGCGCCATGACTGGCCTCAATCGTAAATACAAATAAAAAAATACTACAATTACTGCTTTTGTTTTTTTTTCATCTCTACAAAGAGAGATTACAGCTGTCATTAAGTTCAATTAGCATTTATTAACACCACCATAACAAAGTTTTCATGGGAGCTAGTAAAACCAGCTTCGATTCCATTCCTATATGTGAAATATCCCTTACTTTACGACCATGCTTGCTGACCCAGTTCGGGATCGTCGCGGGATCACGAAAAGGGTTTACGGTTTTCAATATTTGTTATCCACTATGACTACTTCTATATCTTATGGGAATAGTTCAGCTTTCATTGCAAGTGTTCTCCCGTGTCTCGTACGAAAAATATATTTGACCTATTTCAAAACCTACTATGAAAAATGTAAGGAGCTTAACTTAAGGTTTCTTACATAATAAGGTACAACCTTCGAATGGCATTATCTGGTTGAGCGTTCGGTATCCAATTTGCGCGCCGTTGTGGGGCTTCGACCGCAATCTGATAATTGACACCGAAGGCATAACCGCGGCCGTAATAACCATTATAGACGACGACCGCGCCATGCAAAAACATGAAATTACAGCACGTCGTCGCCAAGAATGACCAATTTTCTAAATTCTTTATCAGCATTGTTCCGACTATTGTGACTTCCAATAAAAATAACGTAATTCACCGTCCCGATAGTCCGCTCTTATAGGTTTAGTTTAGAAAGTTGGCATCTTGTCCATAGCGGTTATTTCGAGTTCCTTACATAGGTTACCGGGTGCCGGTGCAACAAAAAGAAGGCTTTATTTAACGTTATACGTCTTCAGAAAAAGCACTCTGGGGCGCGGTGCCAAGAACGAGATTACAGTGGTAGGGCTGAAAAACAAATCTACTACGATTTACGTACCGTAAACTCGTTACGCGATGTGAGCGAGGCGAGTTTGGGGGTGGAACGCGATACAAACTATATCTTGTTTCTAGTATGGGAGAGTCGACATCGGGTTAAGCGGGATACGATAGAGATACGCTCGGTGCGTAGACCGGGCGACGAGAGAGAGGCGAGCTTACACGCCGCCAGCTATACAGAGGTCCGCGGGTTCGCCCGCATGAACTGTCGCTATAGCAGTCGCTGTTCGGCGGTCGGGCGGCGTGCTACCGGCGGGGAACTTTCGCTCCTGGTCCGTACAGATACGCTTTAGCTGAACTTTTACGAAAATCGCGTTCGGAAATTTAAGAACCGGCATCCATTTCCGATTCGTGACAGATTACGATAACCGTTGAAAGTGAAACCGAACGATTGGGACGTGATAAGAGTTGTGTAAGGATTTACTTTGGAAGGTAAATTGAGTGACTAAGTGGGACGATCTAGTTGAAAAGTGAAATTACACCGGACTGGTTTCGATATCGGCACAGTTTTGCAATAAAAACTGCGTTTTGAATATTGACACTCGGTGAAGCTGTTTTATTTCCTTATATGGTAAGTCTGCATGAAAAAAAAAGTATAACAACACTGATATAAAAAGTAATGAATACAAATTGCTTATGTCTTGGCTGGAGAAGGGAGACTCGGTTAAAGTATTCATGAGGAAAATGTAAAAACGAAATATCATTAGGCTCCGTTTTTTATTACGTATACTAGGATTTCTTATTAAGCGCGCAAATTTGATATTGCGGCGGCGTTGAGTTCTGCCAGTCACCACGCAGTGCCTCCAGAATTCGGCAGAAAGTGGGAAACGGAGTGTCTCAACACTAGGTTCCCTCTGCCTACCCTGCTGTGTGCGGGATACAGCGTGAAGCTGATAACCTGCGTTCGATTTTATTTCCTAAACTTCTGTTCCTGTTTTCTCGAAAAATTTAAATTTTTCTACTAAGAATTGTACTTTATTGTGCAGTAGGTAAATCGTTGTGGCATAACAATAGTAAAAATTTTGAAACCGAAGTTGCTTTGTGGTTAATTACGCAAGTATTTATAGTAACGGAAGCAGTTAACTCAATTTTTTCTGCCATTTACAGATTACAGCAAATATAATCGATTCTGTGGATTAAAAAACGGATTCAAGTTACGATACTTTTAACAGCAGTTTATATTTCATTCAGCAGTTTATCTAAAATTTAAAAGTAAAATGAATTGGCTTAGTTTTATATTTATTAGGAGTTTTATGTAAGTTAGCTATTTAATAGTTAATCAAAAATATAAAATAAATTAAAATATATTAAATTTTCACATAGTGGTATTACTTCCAATTTTCAAAAAAAAAGAAATGGTAAAATAACCATTTCAATTAATAATAAGTATAGTATTCCATTATCTATTTACTTAGTCTATTTAGAAATAATGTAGTTTATATAGCCAGCACGTATTGCTTTAACATGATAAAGGGCCTTGTAAAATTATGCTAATCGAATATAATGTGGGTTGGGACCAGTCTCATTCTTCACGCAAAGCATCATCTACAGTTGATGGTAATTTAATCAATTAAACTTTACATAGAAATATGTGCCAGTCGTGGTGCAGCGGCACGAAGTGTGACTGTAAAACCGACTGGTTGTGGGTTCGATCCCCACTCGAGGAGATGAAATATTTACTTAAATTTATATTTCCATTTCTTCGCTCTGGTGTCGACGACACGCGCGGCGTTGAGTTCTGCCACTCAACACGCAATGCCTCCAGAATTCGGCAGAAAGTGGTGAACGGGAGTGTCTTAACACTAGGTTCCCTCTGCCTATCCTGCTGTATGCGGGATACAGCGTGAAGCTGATTTAGAAATATGTAAACTAAGAGGTCGACGGTATTTGTTATTAGTAAATGTTATTTTAAGATGATTTTTATTTTAATTTAGTCTGTGGCTTTAATTCTATGAAGTAAGCTTTATAAAAATTCTTGACTTTACTAAAATCAGCTTCACGCTGACTTTACTGATATAGGAAATAACTCGTATAATCTATATTTTATTAATATAGCGAATGGATAAATGACACTGGACTGTATTTATAAGCCGCTCTTACCTCTGAGATCGATCTTGAGGTGCCAATTTTAATTTCATTAATTACATACGAGTATATGAATGAAAATGGCAGCAAACGCAGCGTTGAGTTCTGCCACTCAACACGCAATGCCTCCAGTATTCGGCAGAAAATGGGGAACGGAGTGTCTTAACACTAGGTTCTCTCTGCCTATCCTGCTGTGCGCGGGATACAGCGTGAAGCTGTTATAAAAATGGCATCACAAGATCGATCTCAGACTTGAGAACGATTTATAAATACGTTCCTAGAAATATTGAACACATTGTTTTTAATTACAATTGATTTATACCATTCTTATATTGATAAGTACCTACTTTGCATTCCATGTTGTAAATTTCAATTAAACCGATTTCATTGTGGCTGTATTTCATGAGAAGAATGTTTTGTTTTTATTTATATGGGACTCACTTAGTTATTTCGATTGGTCTCATTTGATGGTCAAGAACATGGTCACTATTTTTTGCTTATTACTCTTTGGTACATGTCGGTTATTGTAGTCGGTAATGAGGTATAGATATCAATAGTTCAAATTATTCGTCAATTACATTTGATGTCTGAAAATAAAGATTGTTTTGATGATGTTTTTTCTTATTTAATATTCGATGAATCGCACTTTGTGTTTTAAATTTAGTATAGACTTTTAATTATAAACGATTTGTGAAAAAAAATGGTTATGCAGGGGACCTGGGAACCTAGTGTTAAGACACTCTGTTCCTAGTGTTAAGAAACTTCCATTCTTCACCTTCCGCCGAGCTGGAGGCATTGCATATTGAGTGAGAGCAAGCTAGCGAATGATATTAAATATTTCATTGGGAATGAAATATTTAATGGGAATCGAACCAACAGCCTGTTGCGTTTAGAGATTGACGCTAGCATTCTTCCACCACAATTGGCCTATTCTATATTAAATATTTGAAAAGGTTCAAAATCTTTTAAAAGTAAATAATTGACAGTACCATACTCACAAACAAATAAAAATTCTGATCATTCGTCAATACGAACGGCAACTAAAATTGGCTCTTTTAAAACCAAAATAACAATACAGATGCAAAATAAGATTTTATAAAAGGAAATGTTTAATAAAATATAGTTGAAGTAATTTAATATAATACAGTTGCGAGGCCGGTCGTGGCGCAGCGGCACGAGGTGTGTGTAAAACCGACTGGTTGTGGGTTCGATCCCCACTCGAAGAGATGAAATATTTACTTAAATTTAGTTTTAGTTAGTTAAGCGCGGCATTGAGTTCTGCCACTCAACACGCAATGGCTCCAAAATTCGGCAGAAAGTGGGGAACGGAGTGTTTTAACACTACCCTACCCTCTGCCTACCCTGCTGTGTGCGGGATACAGCGTGAAGCTGATTTGTTTTGATTTTTTTAGTTGACTTTACCGAAAAGAGCGGAAAAAGGAGAGTCGAGAGAGATTAATGATGTGGATTGAACGTCTTAAGCTAGCGTCTTTTATTCCATTCTTTTGCCCTAACACAATGTTATATAACAAAACAAAATGTTGAAATACAAAACAAAATGTTAACTTAGGGACCTACATTGTTTTTTGTCTATAAGAAATAGACGGAGCCATATTTTTTCGAATTTATTTTATCCACGCAAAAGGTTAAAATGGCAATTTTATTTTGTCTTTATGAGTATATTGAATATCCTTATAGTATTTTTATTATTATGCATTCGCATCATACGTATTTTTAAAAAAGATTCAAAGATCAGTAGTAGCGCAGAGGCCTAAGCGGAGAACGTGAGTGTCTTAATGGTAGCAGAGTCTTAGCACTAGATTTCCAGGTTCCCTCTCCCTACCCTGCTATGCTCGGGATACAACGTGAACCAAAAAAAATAAATTGCGTTATATTTATTAAAATAAACAAAACTACATAGAAAAATTCTTTGTAGTTTAACAGTAAAAAAAATATTTATAAAATTTCAAGTTTACTTCATCGTGATTTCAGCTAGAGCTGCCTACTATTATTATCTGGTTACAAAACCGTTGCCTCACTAATCACCTAGCTTCACCTAATACGTTATATCCAAGGCATATACCGTTTTGCAATTGAAAGTCTTTTATGTTAACAATTAACTATATTTTATTAAGAAACACTTTACGGTCCGCTCATCAAGTTATTGCTTTATGAGAATATTTTGCTTGAACATACAAAAAGCGTACCAAGATGGGCATGACGAAGATATTGCTTAAAAGCTATTATGTTATCATAATATTGAGAGAGTAGTAAATATGTAAATTGATCGTAAAATTAATCTAAAAATCATTTAGATATTTATTTATCTTTGAACTGAGGCGAGTCGTTGTGCAGGAGCACAAGCGAGTGACTGTTAGCGTGACAGGTTGTGGGTTCGATTCTCAAAAGAGGAAATTAAATATTTAATTTCTTCTCTGTAGTGCCGAGGCAAGGCGCGGAGTTAGTTACACCACTTAACACGTACTGCTTCCGCGGAATTGCTCCTGAGAATTTCGCGGAAAATGGAGAACGAAAGTGTTTTAATGGGGACGAAGTAGCCCTCTCAGGTTCCCTGTCTACCCTGCTAAGTGTGGGATGAAGCAAAAAAAATAAATAAATGAATTATATTGTAATTGTGTTAATAAACAAAGTAATTTACAAAGACATGTCATATATTATTAGTATGCAAAAAATAAATCTATACAATACAATAATTAATTAATTCTTCAATCGTAATCCAGTCACGTTTCCACCTTGTAACAATAAATTATATTATTTATTAAAAAAAAAATCAGCTTCACGCTGTATCCCGCACACAGCAAGGTAGGCAGAGGGAATCTAGTGTTAAGACACTCCATTCCTCACTTTCTGCCGAGTTCTGGAGGCATAGCGTGTTGAGTGGAACTTATCGCCGCGCTTTGACTCGACACCAGAGCGAAGAAATGGAAATGTAAATTTAAGTAAATATTTCAAATCCACAAGTGGGGAACGAACCCACAACCAGTTGGTTTTATACACACTTTGTGCCCTTCCGCCACGACTGACCTCAAAATATCTATATAAAAAATAAATATACAGAAAATTAAAATAATTTTTATACAATCCACTAAATTAATAATAGAACTTGCAGCTAATTCAAAGTCCGTATATAAGGGTAGCGAGAACGTAAGCGCGTTTAACAGCTGCATGATAGTTGCCATTCGAAATACATTTACTATCGGCGTTAAACCTATGCATCAAAACGGCATGTTTTGAAGAAATATTACATTAGATTTTGTAAGCAATGTTGCCAATATTGAAGTTTTTTTCGAGGAATAGATGTGATATGTTTTTTTTTTTGGAGACAGTCGTGGCGAAGTGGGGAACGGAGTATCTTTTTACTAAACTAGGTTCCCTTTGCCTACTTTGGTATATGCTGCGTGAAGATGATTTTATATATATAATCTATATTTTTGAGTAAATTAATATCTTAACTAGTTGAAGTCAGTCGTGATTTTACATGTGCAAAAAGTACATCTCCAATTTTGCGACCACACGAAGCGCCATTTTTCTAGTGTCACCTAATTGATGATTTAAAACATATTTTCAAAAATCTCTTTTAATTAAAGAGGTCCAATATATTTAAAAATAAAAAAATATTTGTAAAAACAAAAACCCCGACTGCATAAAATTAAAAAGAAAATAAACAAGCCCAATAGTTTATTAGGATTAACAGTCGGGACCTCTTTAAATTATGCGGGGTTCCTGGTAAAGATTTTATTGATTGAAGAATTACTTACAAGTCCCGACTGTTAATGCTAATAAACTATTGGGCTTGTTTGTTTTCTTTTTAGTTTTATGCAGTCGGGGTTTTTGTTTTTACAAATATTTGTTTATTTTTCACTTTTTTGTTAGAAATTATTATGGTAATCACAATCATGATATACTTACTGAAATCCTCGTATTAAGCTCTTGAATTTGATACCCATATTGTGGTATTCGAAACGAAAAAAATGTTTTTTCACTAAGTCCAATGGCGTCCCACAGCCACCATGATTGTTTTTTTTTTAACGTCACCTCTCTAAGAACTCTTGGGCTGTTAATAGGAATCTAACAATACCTCAATTATGTCAATCCGTTCAGCGGTTCTGGAGATATGAGATAATAAAGAATATTACATACATACAAGATACACGCGAAAAACATAACCCTTCCTTAGCAGTCGGGAAAAATATTGCGAATACAAACATATAAAATTACTATCTATAACTATGAAAAATTAGAAAATCACTAAAATGATTTTCCAATTTTCACTTCATATAACGCTCGCCTTTATAATTGATTGCTGACTGTGAGCTATTGCTTATCCAAAAATAAACTGTATATCGTTTGGAGGAGACGTCTTGGGGTGGCTAATACGCGAAAAATGGTACCCACTTTTCTTCGTTATCTGTTAATAAGAGCCCTTGCAGTGGGTAGCAATCTCGCAGAAATATGGACTGGCTAATATAATTAAAAGCGTTTCCCTGTTTAACTTTATTCGGATCTCGTATTTTACTTGCACAATATTTGAACTAAACTAGAGGTGATATTTTGAAGTTTTTAATATTTATAGAATGTTGATATTGATTTAAATTTTAATCTTTTATATGTTTGTGAACATGTAATATTATAAATTATACTTCATATATTTTAAAATAATATATAAATTAAAAATAATGAGGTCTTCGCAATATGTAATATTTTCTAGTAACGATGGACGCAGACAAGATTGCAGTGGCACTTCTTTAAATTACATCAGCGTTACAGTTTTTAAATTCAACGAATTGCATTTTTTTTAGTTTTATGAAATTTTATTTAGCATATTTTAGCATGTCATGAATATATTAGTTACAAATAATATAACTGCTATATTTAAATCCTAAAATAAAAAAAATCAGCTTCAGGCTGTATCCCGCACACAGCAAAGGAGGCAGAGGGAACCTAGTGTTGAGACACTGTTCCCCACTTTCCGCCGTGTTCTGGAGGCATTGGGTGTTGAGTGGCGGAACTCACGCACTTTGCCTCGGCACCAGAGCGAAGAAATGAAAATATAAATGTAAGTAAATATTTTATCTCCTCGAGTGGATATCGAACCCACAACCAGTCGATTTCACAGTCACACTCTGTGTCCCTGCGCCAAGACTGGCCTCAATTATATTCTAGATTCATTAGTAATACCAGAAAATGTAAAATATGATATTTAATACCGTATATGTTTAGCAAAAACGTTTTTCAAATACCTTTGTCTAATTCAAGCATAATAAACAAACTAACAACTATGCAGAGTATGATGGTACTGTAATAATACTATTAAATTTTTCAGTACATAAGCTGAAAATATATATTCATTAATAGCGGCCCACTCGCGGCTTCGCCCGTATACCACCTAAAATTCTTTTTATTATGGTGCATTTTTTCCAAATTTTGCCCCCTCTATTATTTTTTTTTATTTGCACTTTTATTTATTTAAATTTCATAATTCTAGGTCAACCGGAAGTACCCTATTAATTTTGATTCCCTTTATAGTGTCAAAATCCGCGATTTTTGCGATATAAACGGCCATATCTCTTTTTGAAGTAAATATAGAAATATGTTTTTTTAGGAAATCATGGGGCTATAGTATCAACTCAGTATCTCTTCTTGAGATAAAGGCTCTAAAATAAAGAAACATACATTTTTCTTTAATGTATTGACAAATCCAAGAAAGAGACCCGTTATGCGGCGTGTCGTGTACCGTTACGAGAATTCACATAGTATAATTGACCTTCAAAAGCATTGTTATTTAAAATAAGTTGAGAATAAAAGTGAATTTAGTCATAAATCTGTGGTAGTTGTCTATTGTAAACGTTCTTTCACCTTGGTGTATCTTTTTTTTTAATTTTTTCTCACTTGTCAGAACTGTCTTCGTTGTGATAGGTTTAGTTATATTCAATTCAATTTAAGTAAGGTAAGTAAATTTAAGGAACGGTGTGTCTTAACACTAGGTTCCCTCTGCCTACTTACTTTGCTGTGTGCGGGATACAACGTGAAGCTGAATTGATTTTTTTTTATAATAATATATCAATATTTTAAATAAATCAGAAATTTCATCATTTTATTTGGTATGTGAATAAGATATGTAAAATGAGTATACGACGAATAGTCGTATACTCATTTTACAAATATTTTTTCACTTCACAGCAGCTAGTGTCAAGACACTCCGTTGTCCTCCACTCCGCTCGGAAATCGAGATATTGATACTTGAAATAGCGGAACTTAACGTCGCGCTTTGTCCTGCCACAACGAGTAGATAAAAATAATTATATTTTTTTTTATTATTATTTATTAGATGTTAATATAACTTTAAGTACGTTTATACAAACAAATTTGAATATTTGACCTCTAACATGAAGGCTTTATTGCCGCTGTGTATATGAAAACACATGTTTTATAATAAAGTAATTTAAACAGATTTGTTAATTAAGATTATCTATTATATTAATCTCACTACAATCAATACTCGAATGAATTAAGTTGATATTTTGAAATGCACAGTAATTAGGCTTCGGGCGATGCGGATAGTAGTTTTTGGTCGAATATGATTTGGGTCGCTAATGAGAATTACGAATTAATGGTTTACGTAAAAATTATAATATAATTTTATGTGTTGAGGCCAGTCGTAGTCAAACGTGACAGGTTGTAGGTTCGATTTACACTTGAGTTACGAGGCAAAGCGCAACTTTGAGCTTCCGCTACTCAATATGCATTGTGTTAAGAATTCGATGGAAAGGGGAATGGTATTGTCTTAATGAGAATGGAGTGTCTTAACACTAGGTTCCTGGGTTCCCTCTGCCTATCTTGCTATGTACGGGACCCAGGGTGAAGAAAAAATGTAATTTGTGCTTTTGTTTATATATTTGTGATAGTAAAAAGAGTTTGAGGTGGTCCTCAAAGTGAATGGTAAATTTTGTCTTAGTCTGTATTCCATTTGATCGTACTTCTTTATATAATACAATTTTTATGGCATTAGATAACAATTTAATGACTCCCTAAATTGAAGAAATATATATGTATATATAGTGTGATACAAACAACATTTTAAGAACAAATACAAGATAATTTTAAATGCAAATTATGTTTCATCATCAATATGAGGTGCATATTCTGAAAAAAACATTAACAGCATTTCTATTGAAACATTTGACCTATTTTGATAAATGTGTATTACAAATATCTAAATAAATAAATCAGCTTCACGCTCTATCCCGCATACTGCAGAATAGGCAGAGGTAACCTAGTGTTAAGACACATTGTTCCTCACTTTCTGCCAAATTCTGGAGGTATTGCGTGTTGAGTGGCAGAACTCAACGCCGCGCTTGTCCTCAACACCAGAGCGAAGAAATGGAAATATAAATTTAAGTAAATATTTCATCTTCTCGAGTGGGGATCGAACCCACAACCAGTCGGCTTTACAGTCACACTTTGTGCCACTGCACCACGACTGGCCTCTAAATATCTAAATAAATTGTTTAATATATTAAAATACACACGCTTGTTATTCCTTAGAAACTCAATGATATGAAACTAATAGCAATACATCCGTACATCTTATATTTCATTACGCACTGCTGCATACTGATGTAAGACCAAGGAAGTTATAGTATTAATAATATTGAAAGAATTTATTTTTCAAAAAATGCTGTCATTTCTTTCTAAAAGTAGAAAATATAAAGATTATTCATTGATTTAATTTTTTTGAGAGAAGAGAAGAGATATTGTTGTATTTTATAATTTTTGATTATAAGGTCTTTTTAGATCGTTTAGATGTTTACAAAAGGACGTTGCAGGAACCTATTGGTCATCAATTATTGTCAGTATAATACCGGACTGTAGTACTGTGTAGCCTGAGACCTTGATTTATCAAGATTGTTAATTGCCTTTTGATTCATAAGTATGACCTCCAAAGCACAAAGGAAATCATTATTAGCATACCTAAAGTACTTAAACTGTTCTTTACAGAACCACATAAGCTTAAACTTAACTAAATAAAATGTAGTTTACTCATCGAGGCCAGTGAACTGACTGGTTGTGGGTTCAATCCCCACTTGAGAGAGATGAAATATTTACTTAAATTTATATTTCCATTTCTTCGCTCTGGTGTCGAGGACAAGCGCGGCGTTGAGTTCTGCTACTCAACACGCAACGCCTCCAGAATGCGGCAGAAAGTTGGGAACGGAGTGTCTGAACACTAGGTTCCCTCTGCCTACCCTGAAGTGTGCGGGGTACAGCGTGAAGCTGATTTATTTAGTTTATACGTACCTAGATGATATTACTTTATATACGTTTTAACTGTTAAATGAATATTTTCAAAAACAATAACGTTTTTATAATAAAATATAGTCTAAGATGACCGCTGCTATCAGCAGTGAATACGGACGTTGCCAAGTGACCGTAAACTGTTTTCTCCCAGCGCGCGCTGTACAAGAACCGCAGGTGCGACTTTCTTCGGCGTGTCGAATTTAACGAATTATAGCAAAAACTGTATACAAGAAGTGAGATTATATTTTTTTGGACGACCATTTATATAAAATTTAATTGTGCCAAAATTTCATTATAAGAAAAAAAAATGTTTTATTTGAGTCTGTCTACGTGATATTGGAATTTGCGCTACTATGCGTGTTCAAAGTGGATTCCTATGTAGGGGAATATTTATGAATTTTCTATAATTGATGAAATCGAATAAGAAAGGTCACTAGGCTCTTATGTTTACACTATTGAGGTTAGTCGTGGCAAATGTGGACTGTAAACGTGACAGGTTGTTGGTTCCATTCTCACTCAAGTAAATTAAATATTTAATACTAGCGGCCCGCCCACGGCTTCGCCCGCTTAAAATACATGATTATTGATTTAAGCAGAATTGATTGACAACTATAATAAAATAAAATAAATAAATAAATCAGCTTGACGCTGTATCCCGCACACAACAGGGTAGGCTGAGGGAACCTAGTGTTAAGACACTCCGTTCCCCACTTTCTGCCCAATTCTGGAGGCATTGCGTGTTGAGTGGCAGAACTCAACGCCGCGCTTAACCTCGACATCAGAGCGAAGAAATGGAAATATAA
>DWQW01000821.1:0-42197 GCA_018249695.1 Heliconius erato demophoon
CTACCGTAAAAAGTTGTGAGATCCATGTAATACCAAGTCGGTTAATCTATTTAGTCTCTACTTAAAGGACCTTCTGTCTTAAGTTATTACATAAGTTATTAACATGCCAATATTAAAAATATTTTACGTTTTAAACAAATAGATCGACTGTATGGACATTGTAATATTCATTGTGTTTTCATGCGATGTCCAAGTCGATCCATTTGTTTAAAAAGTAAAATATTTTTAATATTGGCATGTTAATAACTTATGTAATAACTTAAGACAGAAGGTCCTTTAAGTAGAGACTAAATAGATTAACCGACTTGGTATTACATGGATCTCACAACTTTTTACGGTAGAAAGACTGAGTTGCGAGACTTGGGTTTTTTTACAGGATGTTTTTGATGGCATACATGTTACAATAATACCAAGAATATATTATATGCCTACCCGTAATTTTTTTGTTTATGAAATATTAAATAAATGTTACAATAATATATTCTAAAATTACATTAAAATTAGTAATAACTATTTATATAATATTACTATTTTTAATTAATAGTTAGTATCAATGTATCTGATTAGTTTCTTGAGCTTTATTTATTTTTTCACATATACCAAGGATACTTATAGAATCATGAAGAACCTAGTGTAAAACACTCCGTTCTCTTATTTTCATGATATTTATTGATTGATTAAAATATCTTCAAATTAACATTATATTTGTTTTATTTGTTTGCAGATTGTGAATATATTACAAGTAGGAAAGGCACGTATTTGATACGAATGGGACGATTTTCTTTTCAGCAACATTTTTCACGTCCTCTAGGAGACTCAATGAAAACTAGATGGCGCTGTTCGTACCACAACACACTCAACTGTAAAGCAAACTTATATACACACGACGGTACTATAATCTCGTCTAAATTGAATCATAACCATAATTAATCCTTTTAAATGTATTTCAATTTCAGAAATGTCACTTAGCGATTAATTGACATTAAATAATAATTATGAAATAACTGTAGTAGGCAGTTTTTTATGAGAAGAGACGAAAATTTGTTATATGATCGATCGATCTTTTAATTTTTTTCCTAATATTTATATTAGTTAATCTTAATAGTTTAAGTGAAACTCTAAAGCCGAATCGATCTGGTCTGAAAGTTTCATTTAAAACATGTAAAAATTGCGAAGATCAAACACCATATATAATCTCAATATTACTTAATCTAAACTGAATATGAATCTAGAACCACTGTTTTCATTAAAGATATGTATACTTTATTTGCGTGTACGAGAAAGTCATTATTTATAATTAACTGTTAACTGTGTTAATAATTTATTTTGAAATATATAAAAAATATATAATAAAAACATGTGAGTATTTATTTTATAAACTTACAGCTCTATTATTATTGTTCGCTCTATATTGTCGACGAAAGCTGCAAATACCAAATAACTTACGACATACTTATATATTGATTGACGTTAGTACTGCAAAAAATATATTGTTTAGATTTTTACCCGCATATAGCAGGGGAGACGGCAGGGCTTAAGACACTCCCCCACAATCCCTCCAATTTCTGAGACATTCCGCGTTGACTGGTGGAACTCAACGAAATAATTATATTTTTAGAAAATTAAATAAACAAATCGTTATACATTCACAGATTATTCAAAACGATTTGCGTACACCCTAACGAGGATTGGCACACGAAAATTAAAATTGGGAAATTATACATACCATTCACATAGAAGACAGCTAATAGGGACGGAGAGTGTAAAAATAAGATGGAGATGTGACCACCACAAAAAGAGTTGCAAAGCGATAGTGTACACCATAGATGATATAGTTGTAGACCATGTTAAATCACATAATCATTAATATATTTTTTTTTTATTTTTATTTATTTATTTATCTATTTTTTACATTGTAAATACATGTATAATCTTGCCAAACTCGTGAGTTTGTAGGCAAGAAGCTCTCATGACATTTTTAACCTAAACTAACATTCTAATACTAAACTTACAACAATTATAATTTAAAATAACTTACAATTAAAAAAAGAAAAAAAAAACTAAAACAAGTAAACACTTAACTCTTACATCCCTTATACTAGCAATTATTAAACTATATAAAATACAATCAAAATAAAAAAAATATCAAAAAGAAATTAAAAACAAGCAACACAACACTTAATAACTATTACCAGTCTTGTACTATTAATATTCTATAATATAAAATACAAAAACAAAAAAAAATAAAAAAATACAAACAACAAGTAAGCACTCAATTACTAAAACAAAAAACAGCATATCTATACAGAAAATTTATAAACATTTAAAAAAAAAACACTATAAAAAAAAACCTATTACATACCCTTATCTATTTATTTAAGAAAGAAATCTCTGTTTTACCTTTAAAATTGGTTTACAGATGTCATCACTCAATGTGAGGCTATTTATATTATTAAAGATTTATTATTAAAGAATTTAAAATGTTATATAACTTTGATATTAGGACCAATTTTTTTTTCACGAATTAATAATTTTATAATATTATATAATAATAAACATAACCAGGCTGGACAGGATTTGGATCAGATGGTGCAAAATTCCTTTATATGATTTTTTATTAAAGTTTGCACCTGGAACAAGCTGCACCCAGAATTGGCTTTGAAAGTGTGATTACCCCAATGCAAGTGTAAACTTTTTAACACACTGGTTCCAGGTAGAAGTAACTAACTAACTATATAATAGATTTAGAATCTTAATTTTACGAATACGCTTATATAATACGAATTTATTTAAAATCACTTGTCTCTCGCTCTCTACTGTAACTCTCTTCTATAAACGATCCTTTTTTCCTTGTACGTAAAAATAAACTTTTATAGTACATAGACTTGTGGACTTATTATTTCATTTCCTTAATTTTCAACAAGTAGGCACTGAGCCTCCTCCTATATAAAAACTATATAATAATATACTAATATAAACTATATAATAAAACAGTAATAGAATGAAATAGAGAACAGTAATATATGAAATACATATTTATTTTTTTACTTATAATAGTAACTTATGATAGGTATCTAATATATACACAATAAATATAATTTTGGTAAGTTTTAATTTACAGCATGGTATGTAAAATAATCTTCAAAATATTAACTTCTATTTTTTACAATTTATAATATCCCAAATATTCTGAAATGAAAAATATAATAATGTAGTTATAGATAACAACGTTCACCTTAAATTTCATAAACATATCTCTGATAGATACCGAGTAAATAAATTTTAACGTTAAGGGTCGTTACCTCCATTACTCCCTTACTGTAAAGGTTAGGGACAAAAAAAAAATTATGGGACGATTTTAAATAAAAAGGAACATAATCATATTTAGACCAATTCATTAGAAGCCAGTGCAACTTACCTATGCTTATGGGATCAGACCCTTATGCTCCCTTAAGGACCCTTTATGGAAATCAAAGATATTCACGATATTCGAGCTAAAATGAATAGTGTTTATAACGTTTTATTGTCCTTTTTTCTTGCAAAAATATAATTCGTGATCTGTTGTTATAAATAATATGTACTTTGACATTCTTTCCTCATGAGATAGTTATGGGTTGAAATATCTTTGGGCAATATTTTACATTTATTGTAATATAATGTTACTTTTATAGTCCAATGAGGCAAGCTATGGCGCTGGGGCACAAGCGTGGGACTGTAAAAATGACTGGTTGTGGGTCACTTCTAAGCTTTGGTGTCAGCGAAGCGCGGCGTTGACTTATTCCACTTTACATTTACATTTTCCTTCCATGTTACGTTAACATTTGTATTACGCAACTTATGATAAGTTTTGTAATCTATAAAAAAATGGCATAAAGAAATTAAATTTATATTTAATATAAAAAACGTGAAAAGGTGTTAAGCTGCTTAATTTTTTTAACTACATCCTGCATCCCTAGTGGAGAACCTGTATATGCTCTAGAGACCAGCGTTCTCATGCTTTTAACGTAACCTTCGTTCAAATACATCGAAATAGAGTTCTTGAAGGTCAAAAGAGGTCTCTCTCCGCTTCTTTTACCACTCACTCAACAAATCACCCGAGTTCCTTCATTCTCAAAGAGATACGTATGTCCTCATTGCTATTTCGTGGCAATCTATTATTTTTTTCTATAAACAATTTTTCTTAATATTTTTTTACCTCCTCTTTCTAGGTACAGATAATATATACTTTTACTATGGACCTCGGGGTAGCAGATACATGGTGTTCAACGACCATACGTATACAGTACATATTACAAAAGATATTGGTAATAATAACATTAAAACACGCTGGTATTGTCGCGGCAGGACAAAAGGATGCAAAGCTGCAGCTTATTGCCTAAATGATGCTATATATCATTATAATGATAAACATAATCATTAACTTTGACACGTGAGAAGAAAGTATCTGTACTTTCTAAATAAATAAAAATAAAGAAATTTTCGGAGGTTTCATTATATTTTAGTTTTTTTTCTTTCTGTTTCTTAAGCTAGGGAGCTACGCACAAGTACTGCCTTAAATAGAATTGTACTGGTCTGCATAGACTATGTCTATTGCGGTACGTTTACATGCTTGCCAAACCGTGACAAAAGTACAAGCTCCAATGCTTTATAAACGTATGTTTATATAATCCTTTACTGTGCGTTAGTATGCTGGTTGATATTTTAGTTCTTGCGTTAAACTTGACATATTTTGAAATGATAAAAAGAGCAAGACAGAGAATAGCAGAGAATTTATCAACGTCAGTTGAACATTAATAAAAAAACATGAAAGAAGTTAAACATTAATAATATAGTGTTAAAATATGTAATTAATTTAATTTCCATATTGAAAAAAATTAATATATTTTTAAAAATTGGAAAAGTTAGCCTTTTATATTCTGTATTACTTATAGTAACGTTTCATTTCAGCTCATTTACCGACCATCAGTATAAATGTATGTGCTTTTATTACTTGGCTTATATTAACATAAACTAGTGCAATTATTTACTTTTTATTTAGTTGTAATTTATTATTAAATCTTCAAATGTAGCGACTCAAATGGTAACGATCCTTTATTTCAGGTAAGTTCGTTTGATCCTATATAATATTGCGCAACAAAACAAGCAACCAAACATTCCATTTAGACGCTTGTGTCCGAGCACTTCGCCGAGATAGGCCAAGCGTGTAAATGTACCATTAAATGTTGTATACATCGAAGAAATAAACTAGGTTGAACAATTTTTTTAACTCTACTCTGTATCTTGCATATAGCAGGGTAGGCAGAGGGAACCTAATATCAATATAATCCTTGCCCCACTTTCTGCCGAATTTTCGAGGCGATCGATTGCGTGTTTATTAGCGGAACTCAGCTTTGTCTTGCTACCAAAGAGAGGAAGTGAAAAGAATTCGATCCTCCAATCGAGAATAGTACCCGCAACCGACATGTTTACAACTAGATGCTGAACCGCTGCGTCTCGATGGCATCAGATTTTTTGCCTTATTTATTTTTTTAGTTTTTATAGATATTAAGAGTAATGTTAATAATGTTGTTAATAATATTGAATTTCCATTTTATTTACAGCAATATTCTATGAAGGACACCAAGGTACTAAATACGTCAAGTATGATAAAAATATATACACCGTACACTCGAAGAGAAAGATGCTGAGTGGAGTGGAAAAGACTCGGTGGCATTGTAAATATCGTAACAAAGGTTGTAAAGCAGCCTTATATACCGTTTATGATTCAATGTATAGTACTTCTCAAGAACATAATCATCCTAACGAATATATAGTCGATAGTCCGAATCAACTTTAAAAATACGGAAATTGGGCTGAAAGTGTTGACGGAGTGTCTTAACACTATGCCCTCTGCCCACTACTGTTGTATGAGAAATACAGCACGAAGCTCAAAAAAAGTCACCCTTATTGCCATTTCATTAAATTATAGTGAAGTAAGTTTAAACAGAGAGATTAACATAACAAAATAACGCACTTAAAAAAAATGAAACATGCATTGAATTTTAATATATTTTCTATAGTTATAGGACATATATTTGAAATAATATAAGTTTAAAATAAAATATGTTAATTTGTACTTCTGTCAACCTTAACCTAGATTTAAGTGCGACGATAACAATAAATAATGTATTAGAATTTCGACGTAGCTTGATAAGAACGTATGGCTCAAATGCTTAGAGCGCTTTAATGGTTTCCAAGAGGCGCGGGTTTAAGTCCTAGATAAATTTAGTACAGATTCCAAAGTGGCACCAAATGGTGTAACTTACAGCGTATTGTGGCGATCACGAAATAGATTTTATTTTATTTTAGAGAAATGGTACTTAAATAATTTGGTGACTCTTTCTTCTTATAAATTTAAATAACTAAACAAATCATTTAAATAATGTAATCATATTATAATTGGTTGGTAATTTTCAGTTCACAATTTTGTTTGTATGTAAAATATATCCTATATTGTAGGAGGTGTAAAAAGGGAAGATGTGCGAAATAAAAATCAACTCGATTAATATGCGATATAGTCTCTCACGCGATCGTAGTGATTTTGCGTACTAACCAACTTACCAGTTTTTAAATATAATAAAAAAAGAAAAAATCATAAATTTGTAAAAAAATTAAGCATTAAGAAGTCTATGTCTTCTCTACGGACAACTTATAAAACTCCAATTTAAGTAATTATTGCAGGTACTAAAGACAGTATAAAGAGTAAAGATCATAATTCATGAGGCCGTCGTGGCGTGACTGTAACGCATTTCTTCGTAAAAGCCTGGCGTTGAGTTTCGCCACTCAACAGGCAATGTCTCGAAAAATTCAGTGGAAAGTGGCTAACGGAGTGCCTTAACACTGACTTCCCACTGCCTATCCTGTTATATGCGGGATACAGTGTGAAGATATATTTATTTGTGTGTTTTTATATTTATGTATCATAAATCATAAGAATTGATAAAAAATACAACTATGTTAACCATTACGCAAACCAGAAAGGAGCTGATAGAAAAAATAAAAATTAAATCTCGGCAATGTAAGGCACGACAAAACCTATCGTTTGTCGTGTTTCAACGAATTACATTTTAAATTAAAATACCACTATTATAATTTAAAAAATAAATCTCTATGCCTATGTGCAACTGTGGGCCTAGAAAAGCTGAAATGATATGATGAATAAATAAATAAGTTATAGACATAAATATTGTGTATTTGTACTGTAATATTCCTAATATTTCTAATTTCGAATACCAGACCAGACCAGATGTAAAGGACCTGGCTGGTATTTTATCTTCCATTGTGTGACTGAACAAAAAAGAAGCAGCAGCAGAAAAGAAGCTTGATATTTTCTTTCCTCGAAGTGACCTCACAGTCATATATCCAGGTCAAGCCAGGAATTCTTAAATAGATGAACTTATTAGTTAGAATGATAATGTACAGCACTTTATCATCGGTAAATTTAGTATCGGTAAGTTTTACTTATCTATATTATGCTACTTTAAGTATGCTATGGCAATATGGTTGTTCATTGTTAGGCAGCCAAGTTGTAAGCAAATGTTATATAAGCCGGTACTTTTATATTTGAGGTATTTGCTATATTGAGCTGGAGGAGTGAAGACGAGCGTTTGAATAAGTAAAGGGACCCCTGAAGCCTTCTCTTGTGGTTGCAAGTCCCAGGCACTACTCCAAGGTCAATAGTATTAGCATATTATCACATGTTATGATTGTTAAATGTTAATTCAATAAAATACAATTTACGAACTACAGTTTTCTTCACTAAACTAAACTAGCTTCACGCTTTATCTCAGTAGTCAGAGAGAACGGAGCGCCAAACGGTCTCTACATACCTCTCGCCTTGTCCACTGTCATCAACCTTTTCATACATGCCCTCCGGGGGGTCCTCATGTTTTTTACGTGACCTTCCTCCAGTATCTTTGATACTGTGTTTTCGAAGGTCAACCGTGGTCTCCCCCTACCTCTCTTACCGCTCACTTTTCTATCATAAATCTTCTTTGCCATTCTTTCATCACTCATTCGTTCGATGTGCCCAAACCAGCTGTGGACGTTCATTCACATTTTCCTTCACATAATACAATAAACAATATATTTTTTATTTATCAACCAGCTCCCTCTATAGAGGCCGTTTTCATAACATCGAAACGAGGTTACCTTCAAATTTGTCTTAATGGATACACATATTTTACAAGAACATCTGCACGTGTGAGGGCGGCGGTTAAAAAACGCTGGTTCTCTCCAGCCACCACTCCAGAAAGTTCTTAGCAGCTATCACCACTGTTGATAATAAAGTAATTCTAATTCGGAACACTGATAATCATGACGTCCCACAAACTGCACACAAGAGAAGTTAATTTTCTAAAATAATTCATTTTTTCAGTTTCACAATGTATCCCGCACACAGCAGGGTAGGCAGAGGTAACCTAGTGTTAGGACACTCCGTTCTCCACTATTATACACTAACAAATAATTACTTGAGTAAATAAATGTGTATAATTATAAATTGTTATTTTGGTAATACAAAGGTTAAATAAAAAAAGTAAAGTTTATATTATGAAATGTTATTTTCATTATTTTCATTAAGTGTGCCTATACTTTTAACGTAATATGAATCAAAAAATCTTCTGATATTTCTCCTTAACACATAATTTTGTTAGATTATATATAGATTTTTTTGCTGTAGAATATAATCAAAGTTTTTTATAGCTTTTTATTTTTTTATGTTCTATTGCTTTATATAATAATAATTCCTTACAAAAAAATATTTCTATAATAAATAAACACATATATGCATAGGTCGTTCTTACAGTAAAGGGAATTTGTGCCTTATAATTTACGTATATTGTTTAGAATCTAATTTGTGATTTGTTTGTCCATAAAAATATGTACTGAATTATTAAACAAAAAATATATAACACTCAATTTTGTAAATATATTATAAGTTCTAAATTATAGTTTAAATTTAATTAAAAAGATATCCACTATAACCATTATTTTCGCTAACACTTTATTTAATTTTCAACAGCTGAATTTACATTCTCGACGAGAGGTAATCCTCAAATTAAATATGCGGGTTACAAATTTTCTACTCGAAGGCATCCCAACCCAAAGGACGGAAGGCGTGGGAAGAAGAAATGGTTCTGCTCCACCCACCACGCGAAAGGATGTAGAGCTGCCCTATTTACCATAGACGAAGTGGTGGTATTGGCTAATACAGAACATAACCATTTACCATCAGCATATTTGGATGATTCCATATCTCGATTCCGCGCTACTTGATTCTAAATTTTTTCTATTGTACACCATAAAGGGCGAAGCTAAAAAGCGAAGCGAAAAAAATGAGTGATATTTGAATAAACGATTAAAAACAATTCTTTTATAAATGTTAAAAACGTTGTTTTTGGTCTAGTGAGTGATAAGGTATATTGTCATTAGAACTGGGAACTCATTTGTAATTTTTTTAATAAATTAAGAAATGTCTGTTAGTCATTCATTCTTATCAAAAAATCAAATCAACATTGTCTTCCGCACACAGCAGGGTAGGAAGAGGGAACCTACTGTCACTCCGGTCCCCCCCTTCCCACCGAATTCTGGAATCATTGCGTGTTGAATGGCGGAACTCAACGTCGCAATATATAAATTTCGTCGAAAATATAAATTTTAATATATATTTAATTTCCTTAAGTGGGGATCGAACCCACAACCAGTCGCGTTCACAGTCACACTTGGTGCTCCTTGGCCACGACTGGCTCTATTATGAGTTTTTATTATATTTTTATGTAATAGATAGACTCTTATGTGATAGCTAATATTATAAAAAATATATGAATAATAGGATATATTCATATATTGTTTTGTAATAGGATATCAATATCAATTAATATAACATTAGTGACTTTACACTCTACTTTTTCCCTTTGCCAACCAGGCTATGTGCTAGATAAAGATACAGGAGAGATTATTTTCAAACTTTTATTACGTCTCCTGCAATATTTCAAAAACTGAACCTCGTTATTATATAACATCAGTTCATTATATATATTCAGATCATTGTCTCTCTGTTCTGTCTGTCTGTTTTAACCACACTTGCCTATGTTGTATTGTATGTTATTTTTATACCCAATTTTTGTATAAACTAGTCATAAAGGTACTGTAAATATCAGTTAAACCTATAATAATGTTACATATATATTATTAAAGATGTTAAATATAATAAATAAAAAGTAATTCCAAAAATCTAACAAACAAATGTAAATGTAATTAAATGAAAGTACAAAATATGTACACACTACATATAAAACCATAATTAAATTGATTTTGTAAATAATCATATTGTCTTTATTTATTCCCTATATATAAATAATTATATAATAGTTTTAACAAAAAGATCATCTTAGATATTTATATTTTTCTTCCCAGATGCACTATTCATAATGTCAGCTAGGGGGAAACCGCAAATTAAATGGGAAAGGTACACATATTCCCCATGGCCCCATTGTGGGGGCACCTGCAAACCAAGGCGATGGTACTGCTCTTCCCATCACGCGAGAGGATGTAAGGCAGCCCTTACGACAGTAGAAAACACTATAGTAAAAGTTACAGGGTCCCATAATCATGAACCTGTTTTTCGTATTTTCAAACGAGACGCAGTTAGGTCTAAAATGATTTTGTTATAACATTTTTTTTTGTTTTGGATTGCTTATTATATAGTCGCTTTGATGATGAAGAGATTCAACTTACATATTATAAGTTTTGAGTTATTATTTAAAAAATATATATAATTTTTTTGATGCAACAATAAAGTAATTAGACTTTCATTTCAAGAAAGTAAGTAAGTGATATAATTTATATATTTCTCTATTATTTATAAAAAAAATAATAATATTTTTGTTGGTGGTTTTTTGTTGACATCACATTTTATTTATTTAACCATTATTATGAAGAAAATTGTAACATGTAGTTTGTTGACTCGCTTTGTTACTAAAGGAATTCATTATTTTCATATAAATCGATATTTATTTTATATTACTATTAGCTTAAAAAAAGATTTCTACAAAGTAAAGATATCTAGTTTCTAATATATATTAGATATATATTAGATAGTATATACTATTCTATCGAAATTATTATCAATTAATCAAAAACTACCTGCAATGTTTTTATTCATATTTTAATACATTTTTTTCATTTCTAATTGCTATTATGGATCAAGTCACGGCGCAGAACATGCGTGCGACTGCAAACTCGACCGGTCGTGGGTTCGATTCCCACTCGAGGAAATTAAATATTTAAACTAAAAAAGAACCTATACTAATGGTCGTTTATGAAAAAATAAAAATGTATTTAGTAAAACAAAATAATATAATAGCTACAGGCTCTAAAACGTACTATATATACCATGGTGTTATTAAAAAAAGTTTAATCCTTAATATAATAATTTTTGTTTCGGTTTATTAGCTGGTGTTGGTTTTTTTTTCATTTGCGTTTCTTTAATTTACTAATATTATATAATTTCTTATATGTTCTTGAGTTATGGTGTTTAATAAAAATATGTAATAATATAAGTCTATTTATTTCTGTGTTATATTATATTTTATCTTATTCTAACACATACTATGGCTGAAGGTAACTTTTACTTATGCATTGAAGCTTACTGTTTACTAATCAAATAAGTTTTAATTAATATTATTATTTCTATTTTTAGCTTCACGCTATTTCCCCCACATAGCATGGTAGGCAGAGGAAACTTAGGAACCAAGTGTTAAGACACTCCGTTCCCATTATATTTTCGTTACGAATGACGTACTTATTGTAAAGTAACTGCTATGCCCTTATAATAAGGTCTACTAATTATCATATTATTAATAAGCCGTCGTGGCGCAGCGGCACATCTTCTGACTGCAAGGTCGACGGTTGTGGGATTCGATTGCAACTTAGGGGAATCACGCATATTTATTTCCTCGCTCTAGTTAAAAGATAAAATGTTTCGACAATTGGACGGTGTGTGGGACGGAGTGTCCTTAGCGGGATAAAGCGTGAAGCTGTTAAAAAAATGTATATAAATTAAAAAAATATATATATGTCATCTGTATTTAAATGTTAATACTTTGAGCTTTCATCTGGTGGCCAGTATAATACTTGCTTGCTTTGTTTAATGAATTAGTATATGTTAGTTAGTTAGTTAAATATGTGAAACTTTTCAAGTTCAATTGACCCACTGCCCAGTGTCCGATTGAGCTGAAATTTGGATAACCACTTCCGTTTTGATGATAATGGTATTACATAATATAATCAATTTTGTTGTTAAAAAAAATCGCTTAAAGTAAAAAAAAATATTGTAGTCATAGGCGCAGTCAATATGGCAGATTATTTTCCGTTTTAAATTAAGTAGTTATTTGTTATTTACATCATGTTTTTTCCTTAAAAAATATATGTACCTGAATAGTCCAAAAATATATTATTCAAGAAATCACAGTTATGATTATTGTTAAATCTAATAATTTATTTAATTATGATAGTTTTAACAGTTTAACGCTTCATCCCGCATGTAGCAGGAGAGCTTAAAATATTTCATTTTCTAGAGTAGGAATTGAACCCACTATTTGTCGTGTTCACGGACCCGTGACCACGGACGTCGACGTACACTAAAATTATAGAACTAAAATGTTTGTTTGATTGTATACGTTAAGCTCTAGAACTACTGGTTCGAATTATTTTTTCTCAGATAGTGATGTAGGAAGGCAATTTTTTGGTTCATGCTGTATTGAACCCCCTATTTGTCGCGTTCACGGACCCGTGACCACGGACGTCGGGTTTCCAAAATTGTATAATACCAAATATACGCGTTTAATCCGGTTAAAATAGTTTCATTTAAAATGTGTAATAATTGTGAAAATCAAACAACTTATTAAACACTTTAGATGTGAAACATCGACAACAACTACGATATGAATTCTATAAGGTTTTTACCTATAGACATATGAAACGGCAAAACCAAAACTAGTACAATTATAAAATATAATTCAAAATAAATATATAAAAAATAAATTCAAATTTCAGCGGTCTTAGTAACGTCTCTTAGAGGAAAACAGCTGATCAAACTGCAGGGCTACACGTACTATACAGCGAAACACGGGGTGAAGAGCTACTGGAGGTGCTCTACGCACAACCGTCGAGGCTGTACGGCGACCATCACCACCATAGAAAATGAAATAGTGCTGATCAAATCACATCACAATCATGCTCCTATAGAGGAATAAATGAATAAAAGAATGAAATAATGGTTATTTTTTTTATAGTACTTACACCAAAATTATAGAACTAAAATGTTTGTTAGATTGTATACGTTTAGCTCAGGAACTACTGGTTCGAATAATTTTTGTCTGAGATAGTGACGTAGGAAGGCAATTTTTTTGGTTCATGCTGTATCCCGCAACTAGAAGGGTAGATTTAAGGAATACATAATACTCCATTCCCCATTAGGATACTTCCGTTGGCTAATTTCAGCCGAATTCCATCGTGTCAAGTTCTGTCACTTAACACGCTATGTAAAATTGCGTCATGTTAATAAAACTGTTTTTATAAATTATATTGAGGCCAGTCGTAACGCAGGGGTATAAAGTGTGACTGTTAAATCGACTGGCTGTGGGTTCGATCCCCACTCGACGAAATTATAAGCTATTTTTTAGTGTGGAATACCACACTAAAAATAGAAAGATAATGAGTGATTAATAACTTGTCTATTTATAGCAGAAATGTATTTATGAGATGTTATATTCTTATATTTTGTTTAATTAAAAGTAAATTAAATTCATTTTTGCTTGTTTTAAACATTTAAAAAATATTTAAAAGGCTAGATTAATATTCACATTGTAAAGTTATTCAGTATTCTTAAAAATAGAGGAAATTATAAGCACAACACACACACACACACATTATGATTTATCTTCGTTTACTATATATCTTAAATATTAATAATCTGGTCTATATTACAAAATATGTTTCAGCTGTATTTGTCCTATCTAAGAAAGGTAAACAAATGATCAAGCTGAACGGGTACACGTACTCTTCGACTCCCGGCGTTACCAAAAGGAAACGTTGGAAATGTTCTACACATCAGAGCAGAGGCTGCCTGGCGAGCGTCCACACCGTGAACGACCATATAGTGCTAGTCAAAGACACTCACACCCATGAAATATGTAGAAATACGTTTAAATTTTAATTTTTTTACTGATTTTGAGCGAAATTTGGTGAGAAGTGAAAGAAGTTCGTTGTTTTGTTCATTTGCTTTTTTTTAATAATGCAAAGTCTTATTTGGAAAATAGACGGGAAAAGCCAGACGTGAGTCTTGAAGTTTTTTTTTACATAATCGTTCTCGAAGTGACAAAATAAATTTAATATTACCTGTACAGTCAGACTTTTAATTTAATTTAATTACATGCTTTATATATTGAATATCTTAAATTATTTGAATTTGAATTATTAAAAATCATACAGAGGTATTGTATTTATTTGTTTTGGTACTGAATAATAAGATTTTATTTTAAATTATATTTTCAATTCGTTAAATAAAAAAGATGATATACATAATTATTAAGTGTTGTTATTAATACAAATCTTACCTTTTGAGAAATTGAAAACTTAATGCTGTCGCTATGATTTTACTTTCATTTTGTTATATCTACGTTCAATAAAAATTAAAATTTAGTTCAAAAGAAGGCTTACATTTTTTTCCTGTAAAACAGGGTAGGCAAAGAAAACCTAGAGGTAAGACATTCCGTTCTCCACTTTCCTCTCATAGTTTAATACGTAACAATATTTGAAGCGCCTGTTACATACAATGCAGTTCCTTTTAAACGAATTTATTTTAATTTTTATTACACTTTATTGATGTGTAACATCTATAGGCGCAGGTATAAACCGGATGGTTGCCGTAGCGACGCTTGACGCGGTGGCGATCCGTCGCCACATACTAAGGTAATATATAATCTATGTGTTCTAGAGTGTACGCGTGCAAATTTTCTCTTTTATATTTCTTTATTTTATTTTTAAAAATAAAATATGTCTGACAGTGATAATTTAGAAAGTGAAAGTGAACAACCTCCTACACAGAAAGCAAAATCACATTATAACAAACTATCAGTAAGTTGGTTATATTTTTAAGCGTCTATAAATAAAAAAAAATCTCTCTTGGTATATATATTTTTTGTATCTTGTTTAATTTTATCAGAAATGTTTAATATAAAAAAGAGAAAATTCAGGATGGACTACAAGCTGTTTCTTACAAAGTTGACTTATAGTAACAATATTTTTGAGTGAATAAATCTAAATATACAGTCAAATATAATTAAACAAATGAAGAATTTAATTTAAAATTTTATTAAAATTGACAAAATTGTATTTAAAAATCAGCTGATAGCGAATAGGGCATGAATAGCAGTGCAGCTATATTGAAGTCACATTACTTTTTCTCTTGAATGCTAATTACATATTTTTATAAATATTTAATTATTCAACAATCATCACAGAAATCACAAAATACTATAATTAAAACTGGGCACAACCCCCATCAGGTAAAAAAAACAAGACATACTATCAATGTACTATTAGATTTAAGTACTATGCGATCTAAGTACCAGTACCAGAATATTTTATTTTAAGTTTTTATTAATATTTTTATATTTCTTATTCAGAATAAACAACAATAAAAAAGCACGTCAAAAACGATACAGGGAGCGGAACAGAGACAAATTGAAACAGCGTGAAGCGGAAAGAAGGCAACGTATACGATCTTCACAAAGTATTGCCTGACCATCTACCTCTTCATACACAATACCACAGAATTAAATAATGAAAAAATAATAATAACTGCTGCTTCTGAAAGTTCAACTGATTTGGAAAAAACGCAACCATCATTAATTTAAAGAAATGAGCAAGGTACAGAAATAAATGCTTTCTAAAATAAAAGAGACCGTAAACGAAGACAGGGTGAAGAACAGAGATAAATAGAAACAGCGTGAAGCGGAAAGAAGGACACGTCTGTAAAATGCAGAAAGTAGTACAGAATATTACGCTTCTCCAAATACAGAAAATATAGAAATAATTACTGACCCAAAATTAATAATAGATGGAGTAAAATTCCGACTAACTACAGTCAATTTAGGAACCATAAATAAGCTAATAAATATTTTAACGACAATTACAAAAATTATTAATTTGGACATGCTTGTTCAATTTGCGATCGATTTTGATTTGAATAAGATATGAAGAAACCTCAATCTTCATCTGGGAATATAATTAACACAACAGTTAATGGGCAAAATGTGGATACTTTTAAAATTTACTCTGCTTGTAAATCAACACGTATATATTACGTATGTATCTAGAAGAGTAAGAGTAAGAGAGTACAAAATGCGACAGAAGTTCATGTTCTTTCAAACATTTATTGGCGATATGTGTGCTTCAAATGTTAAACTAGAAGATGAAAGTGAATTATTATTGTAGTATACGTTTCACCTTATAACGAAATGGATGATGTGATTTTATTTTTACATGAGAGATTATTTGCTTATAGTTTCAGAGAGGTTCAATAAAACTTAAAACGAATAAAGATAAATTATTATTGATTTTGGAGATTTTAACGTAAATTTTGCAAAAACTGAATTAATGCTATTAATGACGTTCCGTAAACAAAGGATTTCAATTGCAAATTAACAATAATCAAAGAGAACCTACTACCAAATATGGAACAATAATAGATGCTGTATTTGTGAGATATCTTTATAACGTTATATCTAATTCTTTTGTAACGTACTTCAGTTATCATCGATCAATTATCACAATAACACCATCAGAGGAAACCTCGAATATAACTATTACTGAAGACACTAAGTTGTGACAATTTGAAATTAATATAATATAGAATTTGTATATTAAATATAAATAAATGATTATTGAATAAAGTAATTCTTTTCTGTGAGAAATTCTTACTTAATTTTTTCATTATGCTATATTTAGTTTCTGTAATAATCTTGTCTTTAATGCATATTATTTGTACGAGCACGATGTATCACATTTTTTTACATTATAGTTTAAAAATAAAATCAGCTTCACGCTGTATCCCGCACACAGCAGTGTAGGCAGAGGGAACCTAGTGTTAAGACACTCCCGTTCCCCACTTTCTGCCGAATTCTGGAGGCATTACGTGTTGAGTGGCAGAACTCAACGCCGCGCTTAACCTCGACACCAGAGCGAAGAAATGAAAATATAAATTTAAGTAAATATTTCATCTCCTCGAGTGGGGATCGAACCCACAACCAGTCGGTTTTACAGTCACACCTCGTGCCGCTGCGCCACGATCGGCCTCACTATAGTTTACTTTGTATATATACTTTTTCAACTGCCACAAAGGAACATAACACGAGCTGTTGAAACAGAGCAGAGATTTCGTCCCTGCGTCTCACTTTATATGGCCGCGAAAAGCTAAATGTTAAGACAATTTTTTACACATTACACGTTGAGTTGTGGAGCTCATCGCCATTCTTTGTATAATTGCCAGAGCTAGAAAATAAAATATTTTTTACCCCCCGGAAATCGAACCCACAACCGATCCTTTTAAAGTCAAAGCTCAGTCATTGAAATAAACTCACAATAACAGTATTAATTTATAAAAAAAATATCAATTTTCAGCTGTATACATTTTATCAAAAAAGGGAAAGCGTTTAGTTTTACTAAACGGTTATACTTATAGTGCAAGGAAAGGTAACAGCTGTAAAATAAGATGGATGTGCTCCTCCCACCACGCGCGCGGCTGCAACGCTGTCGTACACACGGTGGAGGACGCTGTCATATACTGTAAAGAACTCCACAACCACGATCCACCTACCAGATCTGTATCCAAAATATTTTAATTTTTATATAATCAATGTGATAAAAAACTCCGAAATATTTTACTATCAGAGAGTTATTATAGAACAATTTAATAAAACCAAAAGACAATGTAAATTATTTATTTAAATTGATTTACCTATATTATAAAATTATTCAATCAACAGAGAGTTAACAGATATTCTTAGCTATAACTACCTATAGATTCTAAACTCCAGTGCAATTTCTAACTTGGAAACACTTGTAGATGAACTCTGCCGTAGTTACAAAAATTAAACTAACAAATTATAAATTTTTATTGGGGCGATGTATAAAGAATATTTCAATTTATAAATATTTTTAAAAACAACCACCTTACTAAATCCATAAAAACTAAAAAAGAAATGATATTATAACCACATTTGATTTTTTTTCAGCTGCATATGTTTTATCTAGGAAAGGAAAACGTATGATCAAAATAAACGGATACACGTACTCCCATTATTCAGGTACAGGAGCCAAAATTCGATGGAAGTGCTCGACCCATCAACCAGCTGGTTGTAAGGCAATGGTAATTACCGTTGGTGACGAAATTATAATTTTAAATGAGGCACATCACCATGAGATCACCAATTCCTAAGATTTTTCTTTTAGTAGATAAAAAGTGATTAATTAAATCTAAGTATGTATCACCGTTGCCAGGTTTTCTATAACAAAAAGTCGAAAAAAAACGGGATTCTTACGATTAAAGCCGGATATAAAACTACAGAAGTTTATATATATATATATATATATATATATATATATATATATATATATATGTGTGTGTGTATATATATATATATATATAATCTGAAATTTTTAATAACTAGTTCAAACGTAAAATTAAAAATAATGCTCTTACAGTGCGTAGTCTTAACCAAGAAAAGATATTACAAATAATTTTATTTGTATTCATAAATATGTTTTTATCTTTTGATATTTTTTTAAGGTCAAATGTCTGTCTGCGTCGTTCTTTTTTATAATTTTGTTAATTTTCTTGTGCCATTTTTTTCCTAAATAAACGACATGGTGTATATGTTAAGTGTATTCTTTACTTTGATGATTACTTTGCTCTACCCTACCCTATTACCCCGTTTTTGGACGAAAGCGCACGTGAATATGTTTTTTACATTTTCAGTTTCGACTTCAATATCATATGTAACTTCTTTTTTAAATTAGTAAAATTTGTCGTGTAATTTTGAATACCCCCGCGTACATCCATATGATGAGAATTTATCTTCACTTGCACTACTGCTTTTGAATAGATGCTATGACCCATTTTTTCTAAACGGCAATAATTTTTATACCTATTATTATATAATTTTACAGTTATAAACTTACGGACAAGTAGCAAAGTAAATATAAAGCAAAATTCATAATAAATAATTTCGCTTTTTGTTTCAGTCAAATATGTATTATCACAAAAAGGCAAAAAGTTGATTCAGTTGAACGGCTACACGTACTCAGCTACCAAGGCAATGGGAGTGAAGGTAAGGTGGAAATGTTCTACGCACCAGCATCGAGGGTGTAACGCGTCGATACACACTATAGAGGATATTGTGGTGAAAATAAACGAAGACCATATACATGGACCACGCACAGCAAAGGAGTATTCTTTTTAGGAGGAAATCTAAGAATGTAGTATGTGACTATTTTGTGTAAATAATGTATATTTCTGTGTGTATATATAGTTATTATAAATTATTAATACATGAAAACAAATCATGACAAAAGTCATGTAATTTTGTAACTATGCCATAAAATGTGAGCAACTAAATTTCTTCATGAATTGTTATAATTGAATCATAATGAAACTTAAGAGATATATAAAGCTACAATAATATGGTATCATCGAGCTGATCTCATCTTCTCATGATGAAGACAAGACCTAAATGTTCAAAATTAATCTCGAAGATTCGGCGACAGTCAGGATATGAACTATTGCGACAGGCTCCTTTCTTAACATGTACTCGTACATGCAACTTATAGTAAATGATGTAAATTTATAAAAGTATAATTAAATAAAAGTTATATAATGACAAAATGTGTAAATCATTACTGTTTGAAGTTAAATATATAATCCACCTTCCCTAAAACTCCTACTGGTCCCATCCATCTACTATAATAATACTAACTTCATATAATAGAAGTAAATTAATAATATCGTATATAAAATATCTTATAGTTATAGATGTCGACTGTGAATGGACTACATCGGTAAGAGGAAACCGTATGTTAATGTGCGATGGCTATACGTTCACCCCCAGACCAAGTAAAAGTGATAAGACGAGGTGGAAATGCTCGACCCACCAGCCCAGGGGCTGCAGGGCGCTCATACACACTGTGGGCAATGAAATAATGTTCTTAAGAAACGAGCACACACACTCACCGCCACATAAAAAACTGTGAGCCATGGATGAAACTTTTGCGTACAGAACTTATTTTCTTCTATTTATTTTCGACGCTGGCTTAGTTATAGTACTCTTGACAAATCGTGGTCGCCCTGAGGATGATATATTTCTGGAGCTTTTCGCATTGAATACTCTATAATATAAACAAATTTTGGAAAAAAATAAAATGAAATCTGCGCAAAAGCTAAATCCAGGGCGGCCACGGCTCGACGACCGTACTGTACATAAGCTTGCGTCAAAAATAAATCTAATAAATCAGTTCTATCTTTATGAATATATAAAAATAGAAATATTTATTTACTTAATGAATATTTTATTTCTATTAATATAGTGATATCCACCAGGTCAATGCCCAAACTCAACTCAAACATGAATTTTACTAAATATAATGTAATTTAGTTGTTTATATACAATCGCCATTTATTTTAATATCTAAGTAATTTTCCAATTTCGATATTAACTAATTAATTTATATATGTATATAAAACTTTTATAAATGTATATAAACACTAGTTTTATATTAATAATATAAAGTCCATGTTATCTATTAATATTTCGCGGTGTAAATAATAAGTGTAAATATAGATTTTTTTCTATTTTTCTTAATCTATTAAATGTAAATTATTTTAAGCAAACAAAAAATATTATTTTTTTATTTACAATGACAACATTTCGATATTTGTTATATATGTATGAGCAGTAGTAGTATATATGTATGATATTTAACCGCCAAATCTAGCGATATAATTGTTAAGATGGCGACACGTTTAATCTATTTCGAGTTATTCAAATATTCGCCCGCCTACAGGCCGCCGGGTTTAAAAAAAAAATTAAAAATTAAAAAAATCAGCTTCACTCTGTATCCACACAGCAGGGTAGGCAGAGGGAACTTAGTGTTAAGACACACCGTTCCCCACGTGGCGGAACTCAACGCCGCGCTTAACCTCGACACCAGAGCGAAGAAATAGAAATGTAAATTTAAGTAAATATTTCGTCTCCTCGAGTGGGTATCGTACCCACAAACAGTCGGTTTTACAGTCACATTTCGTGCCGCTGCGCCACGACTGGCCTCATGTCATTTATATATATATATATAGTATAGTTTCTATATTATAGAAGATGTAAAGAAATCCAGAGGTACAATTCTATGAATTGACTGATTTTAGTATAGAAAATTAAGCCGGTGGAATGCTGGCTTTATCACGCATATTGTATAAAAAAAAACTAAGTAAGAAAACTTATTTATGTTAAGATTGTGATTTATGTATTAAAATTAATTTATAATGGATATTTGGTTATGTAATTATTTTTTATATTTATTATTTATTAATTGAGTTATGAAGATTGTTAATATTTACGAAAGCCTGATAGAAATCGTGTTATATACCAATAAATTTTATATAGTTTTGTATTTAGAATTTTATTAATGCCCAAAAATTTACAATTAAAGTGTAAAATTATATTATTAAGGTGAAATAAGTAAATTTTATTTTTTTAATATTTAAAAGATCAACTATTGTTCCATTATCGGCTTTTCTAAGCTGGTGGTGAATATTTTCTGCTGTTTGAAGATTGACTCAGTTAAAAGTCCAGCAAAAAGAATCTAGTGTAAAGACTCTCCGATTTTCGCTTTCCTTTCGAATATTTGATTAACTTATAGCTTAATTTATAATATTAATAAAATAGTTTTATTTAAAATAAGCTTTAAATATTGTAAAATTTCTATCCTCATAATTATTTCAGTGGAATACGTAATGTCGAAAAGAGGCAAAATTCTTATAAAGCTCGGAGGGTACACGTATAATTCTACAGCACCGACACTAGAGACAAAGGGCAAAGTTAGATGGCGCTGTTCTACACACTACACCAAAGGATGCAAGGCTTATTTGATTACTGTAGGTGATGAAATTGTTCAATTTGATGAAACCCATGAACACAATAATACATCTTATAGAAATTATATATGTATACAAAAATAATAAACACTTAATTAATTCTTTATTTTTTTTAATAAAGACTCAAGTCACTTTAATTTAATTATAATATGTTGTTTTATTTTCACGCATCTACTAAAGCCTGTAGATTAAGCCGATTCATACGTTCTCGTAGTGGGGGAAAGCCTCCTGTTTTCTTCTTGTCTGTACATTTTTTTTAATGTTTATCTTTGATATATCACTGAATATTAGTATTTTTTCAGCTTCAGCTTGGCTTACACTGCATACTTGTAATTCCACCACCACCGAGCGAAAAAAGTTCTAAAGCCCGGTTCCAGTGCGAAATAGAAATGAGCAGGTACTAAAAAAGGTTTACATTTCAGCAAAAATGAGTTTTGTTTTGTGATCCTCACTTCTCTTTCGCGGTGAAAACCGGACTTTATTTACTTTTCGCAGTAAATGCATAAAAAGTATTACATCAGATTCGAGAAGCTAAATATGATCCTATGTATGCATTTATTATAAATATGAAAGTTTGTGAGAATATGTGTTCGTTCCATTTTTACACAAAAACTCCTGAATAGATTTAGATGAAAATTTACAGTAACATAGCTTATACATCCCGCGTAAAGGTCGCTAATTAATAAAATATCTTTTCCATTTTTCAGTGGAATACGTTATATCAAAAAAAGGCAGACTGCTTATAAAGCTTGGAGCGTACACATATAATTCTAGAACACCATCACAAGAGACGAAAGGCAAAGTGAGATGGCGTTGTTCTACACACCACGCTAAAGGGTGCAGGGCCTACTTGATTACTGTAGGGGATGAGATTGTTTGTGTTGATGACAGCCATATCCATAATAATAAACTTAATAGAAAATAGTCATTGTTAAAAAGAGACTATTGTTGCTAAATGATTATTTTTACTTTTTTTTAATAAACGTCTAAGTCACTTCAATTTAAATTTGTTGTGTTGTCTTATTTTTACACATCTGCCTTACCACCACCATACCATACATATCATCATTGTTAGATCACACACTCACCGCCACATAAAAAACAGTTAGCTATGATTGAAACTTTTACGAACAGAACTTATTTTCTTCTATTTATTTTCGACGCTGGCTTAGTTATAGTACCCTTGACAAGTCGTGGTCGCCTTGAGGTTGATATTTTTCTGGAGCTTTTCGCATTGAACACTCAATAATATAAACAAATGTTGGAAAAAAAAATAAAATGAAATCTGCGCAAAAGCTAAATCCAGGGCGGCCACGACTCGACGACCGTATTGTACATAACCTTGCGTCAAAAATAAATGCAATAAATCAGTTCTATCTGGATGAATATTAGAGTATTTATTTATTTAATGAATATTTTATTTCTATTAATATAGTGATAACCACCAGGTCAATGCCCAAACTCAAGGATGTTTTTAGGCATTTTTATATAGATTTTTTTCAAATGAACGAACGAACCATAAAATCTGTGTATTTGCTTGATATCTCTTTGAAGATCAAATCGTTCTTTATCTCTATCTTGAATTAATTACGATTTCAACTTAACTGTTATGATTTAAGAAGGTAATCTCCACTAACAATTCAATTTTGTTTACTTTATTGTATAACATATTGTATAATAGTGCTTCAAAAATATATTTTTTATCAACAGTCATATAATCAAAACGTTTCGAATGTCCTTCTTTAGCCAGCAATCTTACCAGCGCGATTGCTATATAACATTCGCAGGCAAACTAATGCCTTGAGTTCATTAAAATGACAATAACTTTTTTTTTAATGAACCGATTTTGATGAACCAAACTTTAGTACTTAAGTTGAGTTAAAACAAAGCAATTGGTGAAACTTTTAAGTAAATCGGTTCAGTACTTTCAGAGAAAAATGCGGACAAAAATATGTCGACAGACAGACAGACAGACAGACAAGAAATTAAAAAAAAAATCTTTTTGCTTTCTATTATTCTTTTTAAATGTCCCTTTACCCATTTCAGTCAAAATTACGAAATGTACAGACAAAATATTTTTACTGTCTTATTATATATAGAGATAAGCTTCAAATATTATAAAATTTCTATTCACATAATTATTTCAGTGGAATACGTAATGTCGAAAAGAGGCAAAACTCTTATAAAGCTTGGAGGGTACACGTATAATTCTACAGCACCGACAGTGAAAAAGGGCGACGTTAGATGGCGCTGTTCTACACACTACACCAAAGGATGCAAGGCCTGATTACTATAGGTGATGAAATTGTTCAATTTTATAAAACCCATAAACACAAACACACAAAGCTAATAGGAATTAAAACCAATAAGCACTAAATTAATTCTTTAATTTTTTTAATAAAGACTCAAGTCACTTTAATTTAATTATAATATGTTGTTTTATTTTCACGCATCTACTAAAGTCTGTAGACTAAGCCTTTTAAGATTATCTTCGGTATATTACCGAATACTGGTATTTTTTCAGCGTCAGCTTGGCTTACACTGCATACATGTAGTTCCACCACCACCGAGCGAAAAAAAAGAGTTGATATGAACTTGCTCAGTTCTAAAGCTCGGTTCCAGCGTGAATTAAAAATGGGCAGGTACTGCTTAACCGGAACGGACTCCTTTTAAATAAAAAAGGTTTACATTTCAGCAACAAAGAGTTTTGGATTTTGATTTCTTCACTTCTCTTTTGCGGTGGAAACCAGATTTTAATTACTTTTCGCAGTAAAAGCATAAGAAGAGCATTACATCAGATTCGAAAAGCTAAATACTATCCTATGTATGCATTTATTATAAATGTAAAAGTTTGTGAGAATATGTGTTCGTTCCATTTTTACACAAAAACTCCTGAATAGATTTAGATGAAAGTTTACAGTAATAAAGCTTATACATATCGCGTAAAGGTCGCTAATGAATAAAATCTCTTTCTCATATTTCAGTGGAATACGTTATGTCAAAAAAAGGCAGACTGCTTATAAAGCTTGGAGGGTACACATATAATTCTAGAACACCACCACAAGAGACGAAAGGCAAAGTTAGATGGCGTTGCTCTACACACCACACTAAAGGGTGCAGGGCCTACTTGATTACTATAGGGGATGAGATTGTTTGTGTTGATGACAGCCATACCCATAATAATATACTTAATAGAAAATAGTCATTATTTAAAAGGGACTATTGTTGTTAAATTAATTCATTTACTTTTTTTAATAAACGTCCAAGTCACTTCAATTTAAATTTTAGTTGTGTTGTCTTATTTTTACACATCTGCCTTACCACCATACATACCATACATATCGTCATTGTTAGACCATTCGCGATCATCAAAATATCCATCCACTTTTTTTTACTTGTCCATACAATTTTTTCAATATATCTATATATCTGTATCCGCCAGCATTTCTGCAAAAGCTAGTGATTTTTTTAACTCCCCTCTGCACTCCACATATAGTAGGACATACAGAAGGAACTTAGTTCTCTACTTATCTCATATTAGGTGTTGAGTGGCGGTACCCAATCTTGCCATTTGTATTGTTACCAGAGCGGGCAAATGCAAGTAATTAACTACCTCGAGTGGGAATCGAACGTACAACCGCCGCGTTTACAGCTGACACTGTGCATATAATACTAACTTATCTATCTACCTACAGTGTCCTCTGAAGGAAAGCAGCACATGTTCGTGCGCGGTAACAAAAAGAGGCGTTGCGGTGAATGTTACATGAAACTGCGCCTCACTATGGGCAGTGCCCCGGCGTGCAGTAAAGCGAGGAGGATCGTCACTTACTGTGTACAGTGTGACAAGCCTATGTGCCTCTCGTGTTTTAATGCGAAGCATTTCCCTTAAAATAAGTCTGTCTGTCTGTATGTGTATATTTGGGAATTCTTTTTCTTTTATTTTTTTGTATGTAGGTGCTTCCCACAGAATCTAGTAACATTGTAGTGACTTAACAGTGACATGCTTTTGACACTAAATTAATGCCAGGTTTTGTGAGACATCAAGTTAGATAAGCTCTGGATCTTAACGTGGTAACTACTCCCGAACTGATTTACCTACTGATCAAGGCATTTGAACCTGGATATTTCGAGTCTGGAAATTCAATATTATCTAATCTAATCTTAGTCTAAGCTCAAATTAAGCATCTTATTGGTATATGCATCTTGTAAATATAGTGAATAATGTGCTGTGGATATAGATTATAAAACTTTTTTAAAAAAGCGTTCTAGTTTTTGTATTTTTCATTTTGGATTAACAGCAGCATTAATTATATGTAATTTCATTATCATCAGAACTGAAGTCGTAACTACGTACATTTTTGCGTCTGTAATTTTCCTAATCTCATTTTTTTTTGTTAAATATTAGTAATAAATTTTATTGGTCAGTAATAAAATTATAGAATGTGAACAATGTGACTGTTAAGCTACATAAATTAAAAAAATTAAATTAAATTAGCTTCACGCTATATCCCGCACACAGCAGGGTAGGCAGAGGGAACCTAATGTTAAGACACTCCGTTCCCCACTTTCTGCCGAATTCTGGAGGCATTGCATGTTGAGTTACATAAACATATCAAAATTTCTGTAAAATATATTAGAACAGTTTTAAAGCTCAGTCTCAATAAAAATCACTGATTCTTGTGTTTTTTTTAAATATTTTTAAGTTGCTTAGTAAATCTCTTTTTTTCTCCAAACAATTGATTGTTATATTCTGTATATAACAGAGTAGGCCAAGTATTAATATACTCCGTTTCCACATCTTCCCAATTTTCGAGACATTTGAATAGTTTTTTTATATTTAAAAAAAATTATGACAGTAGTCAACACGTTATTGCATTAAGGCAACCCATTTTATTGTTGGCGGGAAAATAAACTAACTTTTCCTCAGACCGAACTTATTTATCTAGACTTAAAATTACCTAAAGAAACTTATATATCAAAGTAAATTAAAGCAAAATAGATGTGTCTTTAAACAACTTTAATTATATGTGACAATCAGTGTAAATTAATGTTTATTGAAAATATTCAAAATGTACTAACTTTATTTATTTATGTAAATCAACCTGTGGTTACACAATTGCATTTATACAATATTTATAATATCTATTAGTTTTCTTAATTCTCTTTTTCTTTAATATCATAAATATTTTCAGTTCTGTACGTGACGTCTAAAAGGGGTAAGAAATTGATTCACTGCAAAGGATATACATATTATAGAACCGGTCCCAATGGACCCAAGATAAGGTGGCGGTGTTCTACCCATTACCCAAAAGGATGTAGAGCCTTCTTAATTACTGTCGGTGATATCATTGTGAGGTCTCGTGAATCACATACGCACCCTGTGCTATATAAATGACCAGCTTTTATCAGCGGCTTCGCCCGCTTGGTAAAATGGAAATCAAATTGTAAGTGTATGTCAAATCGTAAAAAGTTTAATTGATTAGTTTGAACAGGTATCTCTCATATATATCTATATGGTTGGAAAATGGAGAATGGAGTGTTTCGACACTAGATTTTTTGCAGTATTTTAAGACTCCATGGTTTTATTGTTTGTGCTCGTTTCAGATCTTTTTGTGTCAGTTTTGTGATTTGCTAATATGTAATTTAGTGTTTTAAATATTATTCAGAAAATAAAATATTTATCATTATAGACATTATGTCTTAATTTTGTGATAATTAAAAAAAAACATTTATAATTTATTGTTTTTTTAGTTTCACGCTGTACCCCGCACATCGGGAAATCGGGATCGATAGGGAAAACTAATGTTAAAGCATTTCCGTTTCTCACTCTCCGCCGAATTCCGGAGTCATTTCGTGTCGAGTGACGGAACTCAATGCCGCGCTTTGTCTCATTACTAGACCTAGGAAATGAAAATATTAAATATTTCATTTTCTCGAATGGGAATCGAACCCGCAACCTATCGCGTTTACAGTCATACGCTTGTGCGCCTGCACCACAAAATGGTCTCTAGGAAGTGTTACAGTTTTCTTCTACTCACCAAATTGACGTGCAGCGTTTAGATCCGCCATCCAACACGCATAATCTTTGAAATTGGATAGAAACTCCTTAAAATAGTTAAGACTTTACTCTCAATTGTAGTTGTATGAAACTTAATATAATATAACACTCAATATTACAGATTTTTCAGTACAGTATATATGGTCAAGGAAAGGCAAACGTTTAATAGAATTACACGGATACACCTATCATCAATCAAGAAAGGAAATAATAATGGAGAAAGGTACGAACGGAGAATCAAATGTGGAGAAATTAAAAATAAGATGGCGTTGTTCAACCCACTATCCTAAAGGATGTAGAGCATTCATTATTACTGAGGGAAATCTAATTATAGCGTTACAAGACTATCATACGCATTAATATATAATTGTAATATATAAAGGTTTTATTCTATATTGCAGAAAGATAGAAAAAGAGTGTTTTGACACTAGGTTCCTTCTATCTAGCCTGCTATGTGCGGAAAACAGCGTGAAGCTGCTATGTAAAACATGTGGTTTCTTTTAAATATGCCATGAAAGATACATTAAAAAAGAAGAAAGAAAATATGATGAGATCATTTTTCTCGAAATTCAGTAGATTACATTTAATAAATGTGATTTCATATTTGAAAATCGATATTATTTTTCTGTTAATGTAATTTTTTTTTTGTTATTATGTATGTATATTATTTGTAAACCTAAACTGTAGGATAAAATAGGAAAGAAAAAATATTTTCGTAAGTAATTTTATCCCATATAGTGCAATATAAAAAAAAAATTTTTTTCATTATGAAATCTTACGCCCGAATTACTATTAATCGATACTTGAAAGTATTCAAGCTTCCCTGTTTGTATTTATATAATGGTGTTCCACACTCGCATGGTATTACCATGAATATAAATATATTTATTTATGCAAATATTTCTATATTATAGTCGTAATATAGAGCTGAAGCGTGTGTTGGAATGAACGCAGTTATCTCAGGAAGTATTATTTCATATTGAATATTATTTTTATACTGAAAAGTACATTGAACAAACAAGGCTAAGCTTAATATCAAAGGAAGGTTCCTTACTATGTGAAGTATACAATTCTATGTTTTCATTTAACAAAAGAGAAAAAATAAAAAGAGGAGTTTCTCAAAAATAAATTATTTATTCTTTCAGAATTTATTTTGATTGCCACTTTAAACCTTTTCTTTACTTGATGAAAATAATATTAAGGCACTACGTACTCCACTCTTCGCCATTTTTAAATAAAAAAAAACTGTCTAGACTTTTTTAGAAATAAGATGTTAGATTTTTTTTATTAAATAATTTATTTTTAAGTGTTCTTATTCATAGATATTATCTACTAAAATCTTACTCATTTCCAAGTGGAGAACGGAAGTGTCTTAATGGAAAAGGAAAGATTCCCTCTGCCTAAGTTATTTGACAACACGCGATGCCTATATATTTGATATCCATTCGGATGAATAACTTTCCTTTCCTGGCTCTGCTAGGCAAAGGGGGAACGAAGTAACTCTAGGATCAGTTTACTACATCAATCAATACGCGTTAAAAAGCGGGAGTCTGTTAATTCAAACGTTTATCTTTTCAAAATGTTAAGTATTTCAATATTTCTTATGTCATATGGAAATAGGTTTTTATATAAAAAACGATATTTACATGATATCTATTTAATATTCAAATTAATTATTTTTCAGTGGAATATGTACTATCTCAAAAAGGAAAAAGATTAATAAAAATGAAAGGTTTCACATATTATTCCGCGTCCACGACGGGCATCAAGAAGAGATGGCAATGCTCTACCCACTACCCTCAAGGGTGCAGGGCTTTCATCGTCACTGTTGGAGACGAAATCGTTTCTTTTAATGATTATCATAAACATAAAGTCATTTAAAAATGTCCACTACAATAGCTGTAAATATATTAAAATATATAGTATGGTAGAGTTTATTATAATATATTTATATGTATTCTGTGTGTATTCTTGGTAGAATATCATAGTCTAAATTATAATATATTTACTATATGAGCCTGTCATGAGCCTATTCGACGTTCTCAAGTCTAGGGTGGAGTCCAGCAGGGTCGCCCTTGCCGCCAACTTAAGCCACGTAGTGTTGACGATCTCTCTGAGATAGAGTGCTCTCTCTCCTATTCACCGACACCGGTGTCGCTGTAAAAGCCAGTAGGGCTTATTAACGGTCGAAAAAAAATTATTGATGTATTTTTTTTTTGTAAAATATGTCATACTTATTATTTAGCGCTAAATCAATTTAAAAAGCAGTAAATATATTTTTTTAAATAAATGCTTTATATAAATAACAATTTTATCATTGATTCTATTTTACTTAATTTATTACACACCATTAATTAAATCTAAAATAAATACAAATCTATTTTTCAATTTTTATTATTAATATAGGAATTTCTAATGTGTTTCAGGACCAATATTCGCCGTCACGTCAAGAGGTGCCCGTGTAATATGTATCGCCGGATATAAATTTCTAAGGCAATGCGAATTGGGACCGAAAACGAGATGGTGGTGTGGCTCCCACTACAACAAGGGCTGTAGGGCAGTCGTGTATACTGTTGGGTGTCGTATTATTAAAGTTAAAAATCTCCACACACATCCTCCTCCACACAATTTATGAAATATCTTGAATAAAAGTATTTTTTAATTATAATCTTTAGCAATGAAACAATGAAATATAGATTTATATTTTTTTTAAATAAGATTATTAAAAATATATTTATTTTGTTTTAGTTTCACTAGTCAGTTCTCTATAAATATAGATAAAAACGTGTAACCCATAACTGACTCGCTAACCCTTTTTTTAACTTCTGTTCTTTATTAATGCCTCTGATATTACCAAATAATTTATATTTATAAATCAATTTAAGTAAATTATTTCATTGCTTCATTGAAAAAGAAACACGATAACTAGCTTATTGTATGAAATTAAGAAACTTTTACTGAATCAGTAACATATTGGTACAAAAAATTAAATTATTTTGTAAAGATTTAACTGAAAAGCTACATATACCAGGAAACGATAGGTGCGATGTACAGACATACCTACACATATGTGTTCAAATAGCATATTAAAATTCGACAACTTTAACGTTTTTCGTAAAAAAACTATCAATTTTTTATATCGAAATTGGTCAGCAAAATTTTATTCGGTAAAATAACTAATCTATATATTAGGTACAAACTATTATTATTAGTAGTATAGTATAGTAGCCTTATTATGCCTAGATGCCTCATTTAGTGATTAATAATAAATTATGTTTTTCTAACTAAAAGGAAATAAGTAAAATAGAAATAGAATTATTCCTAAAAATATATCATGTTCCTTTGTTTTTTTTTTAATTTAATTAAGTTTACTAGTATTACAATTTTACATACGTAGGTATTATATCTTGTAAGTTTGTAGTCTTTTTCTCTAAATAACCGAACGATTCTTTACAATAAATGACTTAAAAAAATATTTTTAACTTTATCAACGATAATAATTATATTCATTATAGATATTGGTTCAGGATATAACGTGGAAAAAAATAATTAACCACTTTACGACGTATTTTATCATTTACATAATTCACATTTTTTAACAAATAATAATATGTATAGTATTTATTATCATGGAAACAAAATCACAAAAAAAATATTATCAGTATTAGGAAATGCATATATATTTATATTACCATTTCAATATTAGTGAAGAGAGGAGAATGTAAAAAAAGATATAAACAAAATTTTGATTTCTACTAAGTAAATATGGCAGTTGTCTATTATTCCTCAAATATTCAAGAAATCTTTATTTTCTCCATTGGTTGGTTTGGGAGAGGAACTCAGACCGTGGAGGTGAGCCTAATTGTATTTAAAGAAGCCCCTATATATATATGTATATATATATATATATATATATATATATAAAAGAGGCCCCTTAACCTACACGAGTGGTTCGCAAGCCCCAGGTTCTGTTCTGAGCTCCTCATCCTGCACCACGGCAACTGCAAGGTGAATCCATGAAAAGTTGAGTAGTTTTCTTCTATTTGACTACTATGATAAATATGTTTTTTATGTAACTATACATATAATAAAGTATATTCACGTGATGTTTTATGGAAATTCTCGACATTATTTATTTTATTTTATTAATAACATGGCAGCCATTGTAAATAATAAATATGTTTATTAATAATATACCATTACACACTAAACAATTGTATATTTTTATTTGTTACTTTTACCGTTTTGTATAGTTACTAATTTATTTAATTGACACTAATGTATGAACTCCCAGAATATTATTTTGAATAGACAAAACACCTGTGTTCTTCATCTTGGCAAAGGAGAAAAAAAGAAAAGGTAGGTAAGTTGTGTACATCCGAATCCCTCTTGGGAACTCTCCCGTACTAAAAAATGTGATCCATTTTTTTTTAATTCGTTTAAATCTATCTATATATTTTTTATTCCTACAGAGGCCGGATACTACATAAAACAAATTTTCAGAATAATATATCGACATGTAGATATAATAAAATGAGAAGAGCAGTGTAAGGTAACTTTTTTTTAGCTGCACACTGCAGCTATTTTGATAGCAGGGTACGCAAAGGGAACCTGGGAGTCTAGTGTCAAGACATTCCGTTATAATTAAAACGCTTCCTTTCTTCGTACGTTAAAGATACTTCAGAAGTGGTATATAATATTTGTTTATAGTTTCACGCGCTAACCCTTTTTTTATCTTCCCTTTTCATAACACGTTTACATGAACCGCTTATTTCCCATTAGGTGCAATTTTCACTACATCAAGCCGAGGCGCTCGTATCATCGTTATATCTGGGTTCAAATTCATAAGACACACCCGTAGAGGACAAAAGACAAGATGGTTCTGCAGTTTACACAACACCTTTAGTTGCAAGGCAAATTTGTATTTGAATGATGCACAAGAAATTATAAGTTGTAATAACCAACACAACCATTCTCCACCTGCTGTCTTATAATATGTGAAAGGATAGAACATTTATATTTTTGTAATTTTTTTTTAATAAAATTGAATAAATTCAATTTATTTTGAGAAATCCCCGTTACGTAATTGTAAATATTACGTATTTTTTGTTTCTCTCATTTCCTTGGTTTGTTTTGTTAACGTACAGACGTTGGAATTCGGTTGGAAATAAAGATTAGATATTTTATTATAAAACAACAAGATCAGTAGACAGTAAGTTTGAAATGAATTCTTTTTATAGCTTCTCGGAAAGAAAACCTAAAGTTAACAATATTCCTGCGTTACCGCCAAATTTTCTGGATATACTTATAAATATATTTTTCATTTATAATTATTGATTATAACAAATATTTTTTCATAATATGTCTTGGGAAAAAAAACGATTAAAGATCAAAAATATAATCAAAAATATACTTATTAAAAAAACACAATAAAATCTTTGTAAAAATAGTTTGTTTTTCATATAATAATAAACTTTTCTATAAAATATCTAAAAACATAAAATGATTATTTCCCATTAGGTGCAATTTTTACTACATCAAGCCGAGGCGCTCGTATCATCGTTATATCGGGGTTCAAATTCGTCAGACACCAGCGAAGTGGACAAAAGATGGTGGAGATGGTTCTGCGGTTCTCATAATAGACTTGGTTGTAAAGCGAATTTGTATTTGAATGATGCCCAGGAAATTATAAGTTGTAATAACCAACACAACCATTCTCCACCTGCTGTATTATAATATAGAGAAATTTTATATTTTTTTAAAATAAAGTTTATAACAGAGAAAGAAGAAAAGGTTTTTGTGATTTCGAAATTTAAGTTAATTTGGGAATTCCCGTTTACGTAATTATAAGTTTTAATTTATATAAATATATATTATTATTTTTTTCTAGGTTTGTTTTGGATTTGATATTTTATTCTAAAATGAAAAGGGCAGTGTGCGGTAATCTTTAAATATTTTTTTTTTAGTTTCATGCCCTATCCCGCATATAGCAGGGTAGATAAAGGACACCTAGAGTTAACACTATTCCTGAGTTTCCGCCAAATTTTCGAGTAAAATATTTTTTCACAATATGTATTGGAGAAAAAAAAGCTATTGAAAAAAACAGTTTCCTTTTCACTTAATAATAAACTTTTCCATAAAATGGCTGCTAATAAAACGATTATCTCCCATTAGGAGCAGTTTTCACTACATCAAGCCGAGGCGCCCGTATCATCGTCATATCGGGGTTCAAATTCATAAGACACACGCGTAGAGGACAAAACACAAGATGGTTCTGCGGTTCTCATAGCAGACTCGGTTGCAAAGCGAATTTGCATTTAAATGATGCACAGGAAATTATAAGTTGTAATAACCAACACAACCATTCTCCACCTGCTGTATTATAATATCTCGTAGTAGTAGTATTTATGTTTTTTTTAAATACAGTTTATAAAAGAGAAAGAAGAGAAGGTTTTTGTTATTTCGAAATTTAAGTAAATTTGGGAATTCCCCTTCACGTATTTATAAATATTAATTTATGTAAATATCTATTCTTTTTTTTTCCTGGTTTGTTTTGTTAACGCACTACGTTGGGACTCGGTAGCGAAAAAAGATTGGATATTTTATTCTAAAATGACAAGAGCAGCGTGTACCTTTAAATTATTTTTTTTCTTTACGCTCTATCCCGGATACTGCAGGGATCTACCCTGCAGTATGCAGGATAGAGCGTGAAGGATACTTAAAGTTAACACTATTCCCGAGTTTCCGCCAAATTTTCCAGTAAAATATTTTTTCACAATATGTATTGGAGAAAAAAAAGCTATTGAAAAAAATTATTTTCTTTTTACTTAATAATAAACTTTTCCATAAAATGATTGATAATAAAACGATTATTTTCCATTAGGAGCAGTTTTCACTACATCCAGTCGAGGCGCTCGTATCATCGTCATATCGGGGTTCAAATTCATAAGACACACGCGTGTAGGACAAAACACAAGATGGTTCTGCGGTTCTCATAGCAGACGTGGTTGCAAAGCGAATTTGCATTTAAATGATGCACAGGAAATTATAAGTTGTAAGAACCAACACAACCATTTTCCACCTGCTGTCTTATAACATCTATAAGATGTTGACGCAGTGAAAAATTGTATAAATTAATTAGTTGCGGGTTTAATTCCGCTTAGCGGAGAAATGTATAAATATCTAAAATATTGTATGGTAATTACTAAACGCGGTGTTGGACATCGGCGTTTAACGGCGGCAATGTCTTGAAAGTGGAATGTAGGGAAAGGTGTTGTCACTATGATCTTTTATCTACCATATTATAGGGTAGAAAGATTGAAGATGAAAAAAAAAAGGATCTATTATGCTTTTTGTGGTTTTCTGACCACAAATATAACTGTTGTGTTTTCGATTACTACTCAGGGGAATGGGTTATTTGGGATTAAGGTCCGCCACGCAATATCGTCTTGAAAATTGGACGGTGTGTGGGGAACGGACCGTCTTAGCACAAGGTTCTCTATTTTATTATATGTATGTGGAAACTACTACATTTTTTTATTTTGTTGCTTTGCATTTTAATTTAATAATTTTTGTAAATGTAATAAATAAACTATTTTCGCTTACTATATAACTAATATAAGGACTAGACTGTATGTAACTAATTTTAATGTACATAAACTGAATGCGTTTCTAATAAATATATTTTGTTGTTTTTCTCATTCTTTTAAAAAAATATTATATTCCATTCCTATAAAAAATGTAAAAGTAATCGCTTTAAGAACTACAACATAGTAAGTATTATTTCATTATATAAATATAGACTACAGCAATATATTTACCTAATATTTGTTTCCAGTTAAAGGAAACTGATATGAACGTCACTTTTTAAGATGATAAAACGTAAGTCATGGATATTATTTTTATTTATATTATTTCTCGGCGCGGCGTTGAGCACTCAATACGCAATGCCTCGAAAAATTCGACGGAAAGTGAGGAAAGTGTCTTAATACTAAGCAGGGCTGCCGTACTATATGCGGGATACAGCGTGAAGCTGATTTTTTTATATATAATTTGAAAATTTGGTGCAGCAATGACGTCAAAGAAAAAACCAAAAAAATATTTCCATTTTTTTTTAAATATCAACAACTCTAATAAAACCCTATCATTTTAGGCATTGTCCTAACCACGACCTCAATAGGCACGCCTATGTTGACTATAGGGGGATACAAGTTCTACAGACGCTCAGTGTCCTGTGGCGGCGTTAAAGCAAGGTGGAACTGCGCCTCTCTCCGCCGACAGAAATGCAGGGCCTTCGTGGTGATGTATGACGATCAGATCATGAGAATGAATGCTGATCATAACCATTTTCCACCTGTATAAGTTAATTTTTCAGTAGTTTTTGTTAATGTTGTGTGTAATATTGTTTTTTTTAATAGAGAACTTAGTGTTTAGTCACTCCGTTTTTTACGATCCGTCTATTATTATATACGAATCTTTGTGAGTATGTAATAAAATCTGAGAAACTGAATTTGAATCTTTTATAGTAATTGTTTGTATAAAATTAGGCCAGAAAAAGAGAAAAGGAGTGTCGAGCCACTAGGTTCTCTATGTTTGTCCAAAAAAGATAACTACTAGATATAGAAACGCTCAATTGTTACCTGAAATTGTTAATAATGTTTACTTAAAATAATCATAAGAACTGTAATTTATTATTTGTAATAAGAAAGGTTATTGTTAATATAATTTGCATAATATAATGGCAAAATGTATGATATAATAATATTTACGAATGTTCAAAAATATGTACCTCCTATTTTATTTAAGTGGACTAGTCTAAGTTAAACCGTGAAGTACCTTTTGTGAAAAAGTAGTAATTTTAACGTATTATGTAATAAAAAAACTAATTGCTAGTCCAATTGAGGCCAGTCGTGGCGCAGCGGCACGAGGTGTGACTGTAAAAACGACTGGTTGTGGGTTCGATCCGCACTCGAGGAGATGAAATATTTATATTTCCATTTCTGGTATCGAGGTTAAGCGCGGTGTTGAGTTCTGCCACTCAACACGCAATGCCTCCAGAATTCGGCAGAAAGTGGGGAACGGAGTGTCTTAACACTAGGTTCCCTCTGCCTACCCTCACAGCAGCGTGCGGGATACAGCGTGAAGCTGATTTATTTAATTTTCTTTTCTGTCAGTTTTTCTGGTAGTAGTAAATTACTATAAATCTTATACAAAGATATAAACTACATAAGAAAAGTTGTTACAAGCTTGTCAGAATTCCGTCGCAGCTCGGATTAGAACGTATGGATTAATTAGCTCCAGCGGCAAGACTTCATACAAGCGGCGCGGGTTCGAGTCCCACTATGTGCAAATTTTTATACGTTTTTTAATAATTCAAACGCCTATTTCGTTATAATTACTCCTTTGAACTCTTTGAAGTAAACGATATGATAATAATATTTGAAGTACAGATTTGATTTAATATAACATTAATTGTATATAGAATAAAATATATATTTTATATAAAAATAAGACTTTTAATTTATTCAGCTTAGTACAAAATTTAAATACTACAATACATATTTGTTTTGTATGTGAATATTAGTATTTAAAATTGTACTAAAATGAGCCTAATATCTCGCCGTGGGTCAATGTCTGACTGTAAAGGCGATAGTGTCATCTTGGCACAACGTCGACGTCGACGAAAAAGCGGAAAAGCGGAGAACTCATTGTGTCAACACTCAGCTCTCCTCTTTTCGCCAAGTTTCGCCAAACGCATGATACAGCGTTAAGTTACAAAATAGTCACTAACTATAAGTTATATTAAGTAAGGCATGTATTACACATAATATATGATTAAATATTAACGACAATTTTCCATTTTTTCAGTTGCATTTTTCGAAGTATCGTCCCGAGGCGGCACCATAATAGTGATAGATGGATACAGATTCAGTAAGCACAAACGATCTGGTATGAAGACGAGGTGGCACTGCGCAAGCCACAAGAGCCGTGGTTGCAAAGCCTCTCTCTTCACCATAGACGAACAGATCGTAACCCACAACGACAACCACAACCATGACAGACCAAAAAAAATGTATTCTAATCCAATAATACCACAAATTTGTACTGTTACATTTGAACCCTCAAATGATTAATATAATAATATGAAAATAAGTAATAATTGTAAGCTTATGTATGTTTAATAATTAATTAATCTTTTTTTTTTTATTTGTTTGATCGGAAGTGGGGAACGGAGTGTCTTAACACTAGGTACCCTCTGCCTACCCTGCTGTTTGCGGGATACAGCGTGAAGCTGTTTAGTCAGAGGAAGGATTTCCTTACTCCGATTAAACAGCTAGGATACTTTTTTGTGTTACGATTTTTTCTTGTGTTAGGATAATTTTTTGTGTTAAGTTTTTTTTTTGTGTTAGGATAATTTTGTACTAAAATATTTTTTTTCTTATTTGATATTTTTTGTGGTGTGTTTTTTTTATTTCATATTTTTTTTATAACATGTAATTCAAAATGAAGTCAATGATGTAGATATTGATTTTAGTTTTGTAAACCCTATAATATTGTCATAAGAAAGCTGGTTATTCCATTAAATATGAAAATGCAAAATGAGTTAATGTATGGAAAATAACATCAACAGTTTTCTTATGTTTATTAATAATAGATAATAAATAATTTTAAGAGTGTTTTATTAAATTCATGTTCGATAAATATAAAATTCACGATTTTAGCTAAGTAATTGTCTTCAAGACTCTTTTGAAATAAAATAAGAGTCTTTCTTTTAATATTGTAGACTAGAATAATGGCTAAATAAATAAATAATAAAAATAAATATTGAGCATTTCATTTTCTAAACATTTTAATGGTATATATCAAAAGTGATATAATAATATAATTGTTTGGGACAAGTTGTGGCGTAGGAGCACAAAATTTTGGCTGTAAGCGCGACAGGTTGTGACATTCTCTCCAGAATTCAGCGGAAAATGAGGAACGGAGTGTCTTAACATTAGGTTCCCTTTACCCTGTACCCTGTAGCGGAATGCAGCGAAGAAGCTAAAATAATATGATTGGTTAGATAAAAAGAGGAGCCCCCTTATATGTACACTTGAGATCCAAGTTCCAGACACTGCTCTGAGCTCCTCAACCTGCAACACAATGCCAATGCAAAACCTACACGATGAATTTACGGAATGCAATAAATTTCTTTAGAAAAGTAAAGAAATTCATTGCATATGAATAATATATATGGATGGATATTTAGCTTCACACTGTATCCCGCATATAGCAAAATAGCCAAAAGGAACCTTGGGTTGAGACGCTCTGTTCTCTACTCTCCACTGAATTCTGGAGGCATTGCGTGCTGACTCTCGGAACTCAACGCCGTTAACTCAATGAAAATATTAAATAATTCATTTCTTCGAGTAGGAATAAAGAGAGAATATATATAGGCCAATACACACATATTAATAAATTTATAAATATTTATACAAACAAACACAGTATCAAAGATACTGAAGGCAGGTCACGTAAAAAGCATGACGACCCCCCGAAGGGCATGTATAAAGAGGTTGATGACAGTGGACGAGGCGAAAGAGGTATGTAGAGACCGTAGCGTTTGGCGCTCCGTTCTCTCTGACTACCCCGCAAGGGATAAAGCGTGAAGCTAAGTTAAGTTAAGTTATAAATATTTACATTCAAAATTAACCTTATTCTTTTTACCATCTTCATTCAACATACAGTAAATTTAATCTTCAGTAAACACAACCAGCCCCCTCAGTTTCTTCTCTATAATTATAATACAATTTTTCAGTAAGCGCCGTCTTCAAATCATCCGTACGTGGTGGTAGAGTCATACTGCTGGATGGATATACATTCAGTAGACATAGAAAGGCAGGTCTTAAAACGCGATGGCACTGCGCAAGTCAGAAACGACACGGCTGTAAGGCCTCGCTGTATACGATCGACGAGAAGATCGTTAGATATAATATGGACCATACACACGATAGGCCAAAAAAACCTTGCTTTCCCACCATCTGTATTTAGTATTAGGTTTTTTAATAAATAGTGTTACTGTAATTTTAGATTGTTTTGTTATTTGCCTATATATAATAGGTGAAATTAGTCAATAAATATATATGTTTTCGAAAATACGTTTGTTTTTTTTTTATTTCTTGTATCAAGGCCATTGAGGCCAGTCGTGGCATATGGTACTGTAAATGCGAAAGGTTGTGGGTTCGATTCTCACTCGAGGATAATGAAATATTTAATGTTTTCTTCTTCTAAACTAAGGCTTCTAACAAGGCGAAGCGCGACGTTGAGTTCCGCCTCTCAATACGCAATGCCTCTAGAATTCGACGGTGAATGGAGAAAGGAAGTGTTTAAATGAAAACGTAGTGTCTTAACACTAGATTTCCTGGTTCCCTTTGCTTATCCTGGGTGCAGGATACAGCGGGAACCTGGTAAACATCATATGTGTAAACAGTTTTTTTTAAATGAGTATAAAAAAGAAATATAAATATTAATTTTACTTTACTTACAGCAATTTTTTACTTTTTTAGATAAAAGGACCACTACTTATACTAGCTGTATAGAAGATTTAAAAAGAAATCCTAATAATGACCTACATTGAAGAATTATCTAATTATTAGTTTTAATTAAATTTTCTAGATGTAAAGGAAAATATTTTTTCAAAAAATTCAGACCTATAATAACACTTGTGGGCCATGATTGTATTTTGTTTTTTTTAGATTCACGCTTTTTATCCTGCGTGTAGTAGAATTATCAGAGAATATAGTGGCAACACACTCCGTTCTCCTCTCTCCGTCCGAATTTGGAGAGTAAAACTTATTGCGAATTTGTTCTGCCAATTACAAACCAAACCAAAAACAGTTTGAGGCACTATAGTTTCTCTTTATAAAACGTACGAAAAAATCGTTTTTTTTTTTAAAAAGTAGTTTTCTTATCTAAATGTGAATAACATTTAAAAAATTTAAAAATGATTCAAGACATTGTTGAGTGGCGGTACTTGATGTTACACTGTCTAACTAGAGCAAAGAAAAGGAAATAAATAATTCATCCAAGTGGGAATTGAACTCGCAACAATCGCGCTTACAGTCAAACGTTCCACAGCGCTACAATGGCCTCGTTGTTCATAGATTCTATTTCTATAATAGTATATTTTTTTATTATTACAATACAGAAGTAGTACTCATGAAAATGTTTCACAGTAGGTAGGATTAAATACGCTTTTAAATTTCTTTATTTATTTTCAGGATTCCAACTGGTTACCATCATTTTGTTTTCAACGACAAAAGTATCATCTTACTATAAGTTATCGTTTGAATATATTAATTAAATAAATGTTTAACCTTATTACTTCTCTTATTAAACTTCCCTTATATTAAGCTTGATTTCTAATAAAATATAAATATAATATAATTGAGACCAGTCGTGGCGCAGGGGCACAAAGTGTGATTGTAAAACCGACTGGTTGTGGGTTCGATCCCCACTCGAAGAGGTGAAGTATTTATTTAAATTGATATTTTCTTCGCTTTGGTGTCGAGGCAAAGCGCGGCGTTGAGTTCTGCCACTCAACACGCAATGCCTCCAGAATTCGGCAGAAAGTGGGGAGCGAAGTGTCTTAACACTAGGTTCCCTCTGCCTACCCTGCTGTATGTAATTATTTATTTATTTATTTATGTTATTAAATAAAATATATTTTTACACCAACTAATTTACCTGTAAGGTAAAACTGACCATTAATATAATATATTAAAATTAAATTAAATTAGCTTCACGCTGTATCCCGCACACAGCAGGGTAGGCAGAGGGAACCTAGTGTTAAGACACTCCGTTCCCCACTTTCTGCCGAATTTTGGAGGCATTGCGTGTTGAGTGGCA
>DWQW01000822.1:0-42136 GCA_018249695.1 Heliconius erato demophoon
ACCAGAGCGAAGAAATGGAAATATAAATTTAAGTAAATATTTCATCTCCTCGAGTGGGAATCGAACCCAGAACCAGTCGGTTTTGCAGTCACACCTCGTGCCGCTGCGCCACGACCGGCCTCACTAAGTAAGTTTCTATCTTAATGGAAACAAAGTGTTTCATCTGTCCGTCTCTCTTTTTCACTAAGAGATATATATTTACAGGTATATAATATTCATCGATTATTTATGCAAAATTGTCTTGACAGACGGATAGACAATGAGAGGACAAAGCTATTCTATAAGGATTTCGTACTCTTCTTTTTAGGACTCAAAAAACGTAGTGTTTCATCTGTGCCTGTCTTTCTCTTTCGTTAAGAGATATATTAACAAGTGTATAATATTAGGTCGTGGTCACTGGTGCGCTATGTGTTAAACTCATGGTGTATTGACCCCTAACACCGTTATAGTTTTACGCAATTTTAACATATTTTTTAATTACTTTAGCACCATTTATCGTCATTCATCTTTATATGATCTGGTCAAGTGCTAGTCGGAATCGCTCACCACGGTTTTCGTACCAATTTCACGCTTGTAGGTCAACTGGAAGTACAACTTGTAATATAATGAAATAAATTAAAAATAACAAGTTTCTAAATTTTTTTCTTTGATGAAAGTCGGCAGTTAAGTTACATATGACAAAAAGTATATACGACAATAGTGGAACTCTTCAGTGGTTACTAGTAAACCACCACACAAGTTTAGTTCATAGGACTCAGACTTGTAGAATTTAGTGTTAAAAAGGGTGCTTTTTAGTTTTTTTTAATTGCATTAAAATATATTGAACTTTATCATTAAGCCATATATTTATCTTAAATTAATTTGATTCAACTAATCCAAACTAAAACCATTTCAACTCCAAGAATCTCACAAAAAATCTACATAAATCTTTGAAGCAGTTCTGAAAGAAATTTTACTTTTAAAAAAGTGTTAAAAATATAAGCTATAAAAAAAGAACAGTGCTAATGTCGCGATGCAGAGGCAGTTGAGTAACGTCAGCATCCACTCGTACCAGGACTACCAACCTTCCAGGCGATATGGTAAATATGGAATTCTACCCACCATGCTTGATTGATGTTTATATACTAAATATGGGTTTAAATTGACAAGTTATTTAAGTTCTTATCAGGTTACATTGACAGCTTAGCGTACCTATCTTGCCCTGCTATACTCGCAGCAGGGTAGGCAAAGGAAACCTATACCCTAAATTTAGAAATTCTATTTCTCAAACATTTTTTTTATTTATATTTAATTTGTTCTTATAGCATAATAAAAAAAAAGTTTGCATCAATATAAAAAAATACTAAAGTAAACTATATATTTGTATCTTTGAATTAGATTTGTTTAATTATGCAGAAATGTAAAATTTGCTGTGTTATTGCTTGATCTCAAACATTGTATTGCTATATATGAATTATCTTTGTATACAACAAGAATAGCAAACAAATACCATAAAAATGGATAAGTTTTACTAAAAGGTATTTAACTATGAGGATGTTAAAACTAAATATAATCTATTATTCAATTCGGAGGATTCTGAGGAACTATCACCCACATTTTCTATTATGTGATCAATTTTTTGCATCTTTTGCTCTCCTTTTATCACATGGTCAATGCACCTTTACCAAGCTTGTACTGTTATATTTTTATTAATAAAAACAACAAAAGTAACAACCGAATCGCGAAAATTCAATGAAAATAGCTGAAAATGGCGGACATAATCTGACGGATGACAAAATATTTTAATATAAAATCCTCGCCGCAATTACAGTATGTAATTTATTTTTATTGTTTTAAATTGTCTTGTCTTTTGGTTTTACATTTCAAGTATTTAAAAATTATTATTGAAAATGAAAATAATTTAAAGTATCTATAGAAACATTTTTACATTTTAGCTTAAAATGTCACTTTATATATAAAAATAATCTTTATTTTTTATTATTGTATTCGTTTCTATTTACTTAACTTTTTTAAACTTAATTACTTCTTTTTACTTACGTGCAAGTTTATAAAATTTGAAAATATAGTTATTAAAATTATTTTATCGATATCCACCAATTTTGTTAATTAATACTTAATACTTATAACTGGATCCTAATTAATATCAATTCACAGAATAATAAAAGCAGCTTTGTGTCACGGAACTGAAATGAAAACAAACAATCCCCATTGAAAAGGTTTTGGTGGTGAAAATATTAAATAATTTCATCATTACCACCAATATCTTCTCAGTGGGAATTGAACTCTCAACTATTTAACACTACATTTCCTCTGCATAATACATCATGACGCTAAAAAACACATTTCTCGTTTTACATTACATTACATTAATTAAAACATTACATTTACATTACATTAAAAGTATACAGTTACTCATTTTTCCGTATAAAGCTTTAAGTTAATTGTAGAACATTGCGTGTTGATTAGCTAATCTCAACACCGCACTATGTCTACCAGGGAAGGGAAATACTTTACTTTTTGTTACTTAAATGGTGAACAACAGGTAAATTAGTTATAAATTTGTATTTCATAGAATTATAATAAAATTTGATATTAATAAATCAACATTATGTTGTAACAAGAGGAAAATAGATGTTCGCGCTATTTTCTGCATCGCAGGGAAGTCGTAGGGAACTAGTGTTACGACACTCTATTCGCCACTTATGCCACGATTTATAAAGATGTTTTAACTAGTCTAGTAAATTTGTGCAGTTTGTGGGGCACAGGTTTCTTGAATTAGGGCACTAGGTTCCTTCTGCTTACCCTGCTATATGTGACAAAACGCATGAAGCAGAAAAAAAACAAAAAACTGTTTTCACTTGCAAAGATTTAATCATAGAATATTGTATTAGTTTCTTTGAATCATGAATAATTACTTTACTAAGAAGGTCTCAAATATATGTCATGGCAAATTCATGAACTGATAGAGGCCGTCGTGCCGCAGTGGCACAGCATGACTGTATAGCGACAGCTGTGGGTTTGATTCTGACTCTAGGTAATTATTTATTCTTATTCTTTGCCATGGTAGGAAGATGAATAATTGGATTGCGCATTATATTCCGCTATTCTATTATACAATGTCTCGAAAAAATGGGCGACGCGTGGACAACGAAGCGTCTTGACACTAAGTTGCCTCTGAACCCTGCGATCCGCGGGATACAGCAAAGCTGGCTCTGTTCTACAACTATTGAGACTTTATGTGTCGAGTAGTGGAACTCAACGTCGCGCTTTATCTAGCCTACTGTCCTGTCAAAGACTGTCACGCCAGTTATTATTTACCTATAGCCTATTCAATTATGTTTATTCTGTTTACAGGGCCGCAGTATGAGCCCGGCGGGTACGCGGCGGCAGTGCAGCAGCGTACCAACATGACGCAGCGCGAGGACGCGCTCAAGTTCGAGCAGGGCCGTATCAAGGCCTTGCAAGAGGAGCGGCTTCATATACAGAAAAAGACATTCACAAAATGGGTCAACTCGTTCTTGCAGAAGGTAGGGGGTTTGATTTTGATTTGTTTTTGTAGCTGACTATAATGCTGTAAACTTTGAATATAAAGCGTCCTTCTGGATCCCGACGATCCAATTACTGTCGCAAACCCAATACATAAGCAGGATTCACTCCTCAGTCTCACGACACACTCTCCGCCGCCGTAAGAGGCGGCGAGGCCAGTCCAATCTCACGGCACGTCCGCGCCTCGGCGAACCTCCCATTAGTGTACGCAGGGCATTCCCCTGCGATCGCCAACACTTCACAAGCGTCCATCAAAGTTCGTAATTTTCCTTCAGCTACTCTCGCTACTCCCAGCCCGGTGAAGCTGTCAAGACCAGTCCAGGTCAACAGCAATAAAGTCCATTCGAAAAAAAAACGTGCCAGTCGTGGGTTTGATTCTCACTCTAGGAAATAAAATATTTAACGAGGTAAAGCGCGGCGTTGAGTTCCGCCACTCTACGCTTCTGTCCCCAAAATTCGGCAGAAAGTGTCTTATTGGCAACGGAGTATCTAGGTTTCCGGGTGTCCTCTGCCTACCCTTCTATGTGCGACGAGATACAGCGTGAAGCTAAAATAAATGGAACGTATTTTTATTTTTGTTTTCTGCTGTCAACCGATCGATGCATGCATTGGATTTAGCACAATTGATAGAAACAACATATACAACATAACTTCGTTGTAAATTAAAAAAAAATCTGTGTTGACATCATTGCTCATTGTTTTTTATAATAATAGCTTTTAGATATACATATGGAAAAAATGAATAATTTAGAATTTGTCATCACGATTATTATTACATGTGTAGGTAGGTATATACTATGAGTATGTGTAATAGTTAATGCACGACTAGCGGCCTACGCGGCTTCGCCCGTTTGAACGGTCCAATTATTTATTTAATATTGTTTAACTATATTTCTGAAAATAAAAATGTTGACTAATTTCGTATATTTACCCATAAAGTTTTAATTTACATAAATTTAAAAACCTCTATAATTTAAACCTCGGCATTTTATTTGTTTTTGTTCTTAAACATTGTTGTTTTTAATAGGAAAATAATTGAATATTTTATATGTATCTACGTAAGTAAGGAGCGCGGTAAACGTTGGTGTTCCACACCGATCCCGTCAGAATTTCAAAATAAGAAGCACTTTATGTAGCTCCACAAACCCCTTTATCTTCTAATAAAAGTCTTGGAGATTAGCTTAAAAACTTTTTTAAAGGCGCTTGAAAAAACAGAAAAATAAAAACTAGTTATATAGAAATCACAGATGAGAAATGACACACACTTCAATTTTATTTTTATGTTGATATAGAAGGCGTGCTTATTTTTCCTCCGTGTTTGTATTGTGTCAATAATTTGAGCAATATTTGTAGGAAATATGATTAATATGTTGTTGAAATTGTTGCTGACTATTTCCTAGCACAGATAATAAGTCAAAGTGCGGCGTTGAGTATCACCATTTAACACGCAATGCCTTAATAATTGGAGGGTGACAAAAGAACGGCCTGTCTTAATATTGGGGTCCCTCAGCCTATATATAAAATATTTATAATAATATTTTTTATATAGCAGATATAAAAAATATTATTATAAATATTTTATTTCCCCGAATGGGAATTGAACCCATAACCGTCGCGTTTACGAACAGTAGTTTTTCATAAGCGGTTTTACTATTTTAGCGTATTAAGCATCAAAACCTAATACAACCTTGAACTACAACTGTCGAGAATTCCGCGCGAGTCAGGCAGTATGACGTCACAATGCATGATGTCATAAAAATGTTTTAGTGGTTATTATATTATTTATTATTAATACATATTATTAAAGCCAGTGGTGGCGCAGGGGTACAAGAATGCGAATGTAAACGCGACAGGTTGTGGGTTTGATTGCCACCTGAGGATATAACATAAATATTCCTCTTAACGAGGAGTACAACGCCGCAAAGCGCGGCGTTGTGTTTCGCTACGCAACACAAAAGCCTAGAATTCGGCTTTAATGGGAACTGGGTATCTTAAGACAGGTTCCCAGGTTCCCTTTGCCTACGTTATATGCGCGAAATACAGTATAAAGCTAAAAAAATGTTAGGATATTGAGGTCTTGAAATGGATTGCTATTGTAAAAATAAAACATGGTTAAGTAAGCCTAGGTTGGAATCCCGCAAGGTATGTCTTAACACTCTTAACACTAGATTTCCTCTATCTAACCTGCTACATATATGCGTGATACAGCGTGAAGTTAAAACAAACTGTAATTATTGACAGCTGGCGCCCACACATGTTAGCTGGTTATCAAAATTACAATTGAACCTATCATAGCCTATTATCAGTAAAGGACGCCGCACTCATAAATTAATACGCAACAAACAAAATGCATCATCTCTCCGCTATATATAGATGTCAGTCATCTCCGTTATCACTTATATTGACTTGACCTCACCTCGGGATATATTGTAGTACAGTACGGTCGATGTGTCGTGGCTCTCTTTAGTTGGGCTTTCTTTTCTGAACTTTTGCTCATTGTTCACTCACGCCCGGGAGTAAAACCAAGTAAGAAAAATTTCAAAAATCAAATGCTGCTAGTTTTAATCTACTAGCTACTTTTAGGACATGCACTGTACGGGAATACTTTATGTTGTATATGATATAAATATAATATTAAAACCTGTAACCTTCCTTATATTCATTATAATTTTTCGATCCGAACCAGTAGTTCCTGAGATAAGCACGTTCAACCAAACGAACTCTTCAGCTTTATAATATTAGTAGGGTATACCTACTAGCTAGATGTAATGTTTGATAAAGTTAATCTTTATACCGTTGGTAGAAGACTAGTGGGGTTTTACACGATGGGGTCGTGACCTCAATTTAGATTCGTTCATAAATTCATAATTTAAGAGGCCAGTCGTGGCGCAGTGGCACAAAGTGTGACTGTAAAACCGACTGTTTGTGGGTTCGATCCCCACTCGAGGAGATGAAATATTTACTTAAATTTATATTTCCATTTCTTCCCTCTGGTGTCGAGGCAAATGCGGCGTTGCGTTCTGCTACTCCACACGCAATGCCTCCAGAGTTCGGCAGAAAGTGGGGAACGGAGTGTCTTAACACTAGGTTCCCTTTGCCTACCCTGCTGTATCCCACAGCGTGAAGCTGATTAGATTATTAATATTATTTTTTTATTTTTAATGTAAGAATAGAACATAACAATGATTAATAATTATAGGGAATTGAATATGTGACCTTTAACAGACGAGAAGTCCAACCAGGAATGCCATACAAAATATTTGTCGCATACCTATTCCACATAAAGACAGTAACTGTGCCGACACATCCGCCCGTCGTCCGCTTTTAGTGCTAATGTATTGTTTACTTGTGTATTTGCATGTCTACATACATGTTACACATACATTTTAGCACTGTTTTGTATTTACATACAAACATACATACATACATATGTATGAGTCATGTTCAAATTATATTTAAATTGTTTCTTTTTATGCTTATTTCTTGTCAAGGTTATTAGTCGTCATTTGACAGAATATAAAAGAAATATAATGAATCTGCAGGTGGTGGGAGTTCTGTAATTTTTACAAATCGATTTGTGATTTGGGTCCATGCTCTGATAGGTTAAGTTTGCACTTAGTGTTAGACTCGGTTATGCAGCTTGTCGATTATTCGAGAAATTACGTGTTGAGTGGCGGAACTCTACGCCGCACTGTGTTTTATTGTCAAAGCGAGAAAATTATAATTGTTCATTTCTTCCAACAGAACCCCAAACAGTTGCGTTTACAATCAGAAGCTGTGCTCTTAAACTAATAGAATGTCAACTATTAGTTCTCAACACTCTTAAGCTCCTGATTGAGCACGTAGTAGAAAAACAAACGTGCTTCCTCCCCGTGAATCAGCTATTGGGCGATAATAGACAGGAAAATGGTTGCTTATTATATTATTAATAGACTGTTATTTTCCTAAGTATTATTCTTTCTTGGTTGATTGTGATTCGATTGCCGCCTGAAGGAATATTTGTACGGCAAAATGCGGGGTAGTTTCTGCAACTCAAACCAACTTGCGAGTAAAAAAATCAGACATCTTTTTTATCAAAAAGGAGTCATGCTGCATCATTTGACAACAATTTGAAGTTTTACGACGTTGAGTTCCGCCCCAAAGTTTTTATACGGAAAGTCGGTACAATCGAGATTTCTTATTTTCCTTTTTTTGGAAGATGTTTTTTAAAATCTGTAAATTATAATTATGGAGTATTTTTACCACAAAAAGCAAAAAATCTTCAAACTGTAAAAAATACTAAACATTTATTAGTAAATGTCTGAAAGATTCTAATGGGTGAGGTCGAGTGTTGAATCAATAGATTTTTTGAACCTTGAATAAAAAAATCAGCTGTATTTCGCCTACAGCAGGGTAAACAAAGGGAACCTAGTGTTAAGATTCCGTTCCCCTTTTTCCACCGAATTCTGCATTGTTGAAATAAAAAAATTAAGGTGCCTACTAATATTATAAGTGTCGAAATTTGTGAGGATAGATGTTTGTCCCCCTTTCACCCAAAAACTACTAAATGGATTTAGATGAATCTTTATAGTAATAGAGCTTATACATCAGAATGAAACATAGGCTATAATTTATGTAAACATTTTGTATAAATTGCTATAATACAATAATAAGTTTAAGCAGACGCAAAGCCTCCTTTGGGTCGCTATTAGATTAAATATTTACCTGTTACTTTCTTTTTCAGGCCCGCATGGAGGTGGAGGACCTGTTCGTGGACCTGGCGGACGGGAGGCGACTCCTTAAGCTGTTGGAGATTATCAGTGGAGAACGCCTCCCCAGACCCAACTCCGGCAGGATGAGGGTTCACAAGATAGAAAATGTCAATAAGTCACTCAGCTTTTTACATACTAAGGTACGGATGTTTCCTTTCTTTTTCACTGTAAACGCCACGCTTGTGGATTGTTAACCGAAAAATCAGGGAATTATAAAACTTTACAAACTTAAGTTTGCGGACATATAGATAGAAATTGATAATAATGGTTTCCTTTTTCCTTTGAATATCTTGCCATCTCTTCTCAACAGAACTTTCCTTATCGATCAATGATTCTTGTCCTACAGGCACAGATATTGACAGTTTTATGTAACAAGAAGATTCAAATGTGCTGTATAGAATATTTTGGTTTACATTTTTTAAAACACTACTACATTCTGACGTCAGCTATCTTAATACAGCTCAGCCAAGGCCGGGAGCTATCGTCGTTATCTGATAACGGCGTTACGCACATCACTTACAACATAATAATTATAACTAATATACCAGTACATAATATGTTATGTGAAAGATATCGCTCATTTTGTTTTTTCTACCCAACCAAGAAAAAAATACTTAACAATGTCATGGTTTTAAATCGACGAACTTTGCACAAGTATCTAATGCAGTGACTGACACCAATAGATATTTATTTAAATTGGTCAAACCTACTTGAGTACCTTAGATTATATTAAATGAGTAGCATTCCTGAGGACGGCTGATAACGCTTATCAGTAACTTCTTTAGTGATGACCTCTCTGTAATTGATTTTTTTATGTATATTATCATTTGATAAATGTATTTTTGGTATAGGTTCACGCTATATACCGCTTGTAGCAACATAGTCTAGGGGAACCTAATGTTAAGACACCCCGTTTCTCACGCACCGCCCCATTTTAGTGACATTAGGTGATGAGTGCGAAAACTCGCCGAGAAAACTCTACCAGAGCGAAGAGGAATTAAGCTAATGAAATATAAGCATTCCCAAGAATCGGACCCACAACCATCTCGTTAACAGTTAGATGCTGTTCCACTGTATCATGACATTGATATGACGATCCAAATATATCTAGCAGAAATTACATTTATCTATTCGATTATATAACCTAACATAAGTTCCGGAAATCTACCCTGCTATATGACGTCAAGCTGTATTTATAGGTCTTTTTCTATAAATCGATTACATCTAACCCAAAACTTTTTTTAACAAAATAGTCATTCTTGAGAATAATGCGTTCAACCAAAATAACTCTTACTCTACTCTACGCTTTTATAGACAGATACATATGGACCTATATATTAGCGCTTATTGTAGATTTTGTAAGGTTTCTACAGCAATGAAAAAGGAATGTCTCTGGTCTTATTTTCTTAATAGAATTATGGTGACTAACATTGTAAGAATGTATTAGATTAAGTACCGAACATATTAAGGCCAGACGTGGCGCAGGGTCACCAGTGTGTGACTGTTAACGCTAATTGTTGAGGGTTTTATCCCTACTCGAGGAAATGAAAAAAATATAATATAAAAATATTTTTATTTCTTCGGTCTGGTGTCAGGGCAAAGCGCCGCGTTGAGTTCCGCCACTCAACACACAATGCCTCCAGAATTGGACGGATAACAGGAACGGAGTCTTGACTCTAGGTTCCCTCTGCCTATCCTCCTGTGTGCGGGATACAGCGTGAAGTTGATCTTAGCAAACATATTGTAGAAATAACACGATGGTTGACAACTTAACACGACGAGGGCTGTGTATTATAAGTTCAAAACTTAGATTTTTTTACATATTTTATGATAGTTTCCCATATAAATTACGTGTTAGTTATATTTTTGGATAATTCTATTTATTTTTTTCGGGAACTTATACTTACTGTATTTATTGAATTCAATTATTGAGGGTTTTTTTAAAGAAAGCATTATAAATCTTGAAAAAAAACTAAATTACTTTATTAACTAATTTACCTATCCATTAATCATTACCCAAAAAAAAACCGGCCAAATACGAGTTGGACTCGCGAACTTGTCTTAAAAACGGCGACAAAATCACATTTGTTGTATGAGAGCCCGCTTAAACATTTATTTTATTCAATTTTTTTGTAGTTTTTTATAGCGACAAAAGAAATAGGTACATCATCTGTAGAAATTTCATCTGTCTAAATATCACGATTCATGAGATACAGCCTGGTAACAGATATCAGAATGCTAATAATGGAATCCCGTTTTACCCGTTGGGTACGGAAGCCTAGAATAATTATTTACTATAATGATTTCAATCACACAGGTGCGTCTCGAGTCTATCGGCGCCGAAGACATAGTGGACGGCAACCCCCGCCTCATACTCGGACTCATCTGGACAATCATCCTGCGTTTCCAGATACAGGAAATCGAAATTGATGTGGTATGTATATTTGTTTGTTCACTAATTTCTCGGGAATTAAAATTTACATAGAGGCACAGCCGTCACTGATCCTACTAATATTGTAAATGTGAAAGTTTGTGAGAATGGATGTTTAAAAATACTGAACATTTTTTATGAATCTCTATCCTAATAAAGCTTATACATCTGAATAATACGTGGCTACAATTTATGATTTATGAGATTTTGTACTATTTGGCTACAATATACAAAATAGTGACGCGTCAGTCTAGTATTGTTTTCTTTGAATCAAGTATCATTGAAATCGGTTCAGTATTTTTCTAGATACATACATATATATCCAGATACATACAAATATATCCATGCATTTTTGGAGGTGACAATGAATTGTTTCCATTTCCTTGGTCTGGTTATGAGAAAATATAAATATCGGGACATTCTCGAAAATTAGGTGGTGCGTGGTGAGGACATTATGTTCCTTCTGCCCACCCTGCTATATGCGGAATACAGCGTGAAGCTAAACCCAAATTAACGTGATGTTCTCTATTTCTCTATCCAGGATGAAGAAAATGAATCCTCAGAGAAGAAATCAGCAAAAGACGCCCTTCTACTCTGGTGTCAGCGTAAGACCAGTGGCTACCACGGTGTTCATATACACAACTTTACCGACTCTTGGCGGTCGGGGCTTGGCTTCAATGCTCTTATTCACGCTCATAGGTAAGGAAATCTTTTTTTTCAGCTTCACGCTTTGATTTTAGGATTTTTTCTTAAAATGTATTATTTTCTTGTCGAGTGAGAGTATATATAATACAATGCCCAGAAGTTCAGAAACTCTAACTTCAGGTCGGTCACGACTTATCGACCGTACTCTATCTTTTTCGCCTCGTCAACACGTACATATGTATGTTATATTGTTAGAATAACGTTTGAGTTTGATAACGATATATTTTGGCTTGTAAGCACTTGTGCCAAATTTCGCAAGCGTTTGTACGTTTGTGTCTACAAATTTCTCGAAAACTAAAAACTATATGAAGGTGATTCTTTTAACTTAGGTAACAGTCTAAATGTTATCAAAGTACACAACAGTAACACTTATAATTCAAGAGCAGCTCTTGAGTTATAAGTAACTGCACGCATTTCTTAAGAAAATATGAATGTATATAACAATGGCGGAGACCCAAGCCCAGTAGCACAAGTTTCCGTCCGCCTACCCCGTGAAACTGTAAAATAACTAATATGAAATTTTCTTTCCAGGCCGGACCTATTCCGCTGGGCGGAACTTCCGGCCACCGACCACGTGGAGACACTCAACCACGCGTTCGACGTCGCACACAAACACCTCGGAATACCTAAACTGCTGGATGCTGAAGGTGAGTGCTGCACAGCATCACCTCTAAGAAGACGTTTTTTATGGACAGCTTTATAAGAAAGTGGTAGAGGATATCTTCCACTTTATTATTCAGTTTTGTAGATAGAGGCTGAAGATTGTAAACGCGATGATTAAGGATTCAATTTCTCACTTTTTTAATGTGCCGTTAACAATAATATGGTAACATTTATTTTTTTATTTTAGATGTGGATACAACCCGCCCTGATGAAAAGTCAGTAATGACTTACGTAGCCAGCTACTATCACACTTTTGCCAGGATGAAGAATGAGCAGAAAAGTGGGAGACGTATTGCCAATGTAAGTGATAACATAAGGCTTATAAGATATGTTTAAGATTTAAAGGATTTCTTTTTCTACTTTCACTATGTATCCTGCACGTAGCAGTGTAGGCAGAGGGAGTCTAGGAAGTTAATGCTAAGATTACGAAACGACGATCTAATTAAAACTGAGATAATTAGCTCAAATGAAGACATTTTCTGTTCCTTACTTTCTGCTAAATTTAATGCCGCGCCTTTTTACCAAAACGGGGAAATGATAATATTAATTATTGCATTTCCTTGGGTGGGATTTGAACCCACCACCTGTCGCATTTTCAGTTACAACTGGCCACAAATTTAAACATCTAATTTTTAGAGCTTATCTATCTATATATATAAAAGGACTTGTGCTGACTGACTGAGGTAAGACGCACGCAGAGCCGTAACCGCTGATAGTATAAACGTGAAATTTGGGCAGATATTTATTTTCATATTCTGGACATCCACTAAGAAGGGAATTTGAAAAATTTTAACCCTAAAGGGATGAAATAGGGGTTGAAAGTTTGTATGGAAAAATTTTTTAATCTGTACCGATTTTTATAAAATTTGAAATTCAGACTCTTAAAAATATTTCATTGAATACGTATTTCATGGTTTTTAAGAATTCACGCCCTAAGGGTCCAAATAAAGGGTTAAAAGTTTGTATGGAAAAATATTTAAATTGTCACCGATTTTTATAAAAAATTAAATTCATACTGTTAAAAATGTTTTATTGAACACGTGTTTCGTGGTTTTTTTTAGAATTCACTCCTAATAAGCGGGCGAAGCCGCGCGCGCCCTCTAGTATTTTATAAATTGAGGCCAGTCGTGGCGCAGCGGCACAAGGTGTGACTGTAAAACCGACTGGTTGTGGATTCGATCCCCACTCGAGGAGATGAAATATTTACTTATATTTATATTGCCATTTCTTCGCTCTGGTGTCGAGGTTAAGCGCGGCGTTGAGTTCTGCCACTCAACACACAATGCCTCCAGAATTCGGCAGGAAGTGGGGAACGGAGTGTCTTAACACTAGGCTCCCTCTGCCTACCCTGCTGTGTGCGGGATATAGCGTGAAGCTGATTTATTTATTTTTATATTTTATAAATTACAATTAAATAATTAATGCTATTTAGATGGAATTAAATTATTTTACTTTTAAAATTTTAATATCAATTAAACAAATCTATTTAATAATTAGATTTTAATTAAAATGATAATATTTTATTTGTGTATTATTTATCAATAATTTATGTAGTAATCTTTTAGACTAGAAACATAAAAAAATAATAAAGAAATGTTTCCTTAAACTTAAATTTAATAAAGGAAATTACACTGTTTTAAAAGTTTTTTTTTTTTAATTAAATATATTTTTCATTACTTACATTATAAATATAATATATAACATAAGTTGCAATATTTCCATGTATTTCATTGATATATAAACTGTTATTTTTAACTCTTGCAATTATTTTCATAAAAAGGTAACTAAACACAAAAAAAAAAAGACAATTTACTTTTTAATACATTTTTACCTTTTTTCTAATATCACAGATAATAGGCCAACTAATGGATTGCGACGGTCGTAAAACAGAATACTCCCGCTTAGTGACCGCCCTCCTGGAGTGGATACGAAGCAAGATCGTCGAGCTGAACGACAGAGACCTGCCCAACGCGCTTGACGCGATACAACGATTGTTGCTAGCGTTCAAACAGTATAGGACTGTGGAGAAACCACCCAAGTGAGTTACGAAGAGTTGAGAAACTCAATTTGTTTTCAATGTCATCAAATTTCTACAATTTCTAGGGTTCCGCACCGTTTTAAGGATAAAAGTACCTTTTATATGATCACTTTGTTGTCCGTCTGTCTGTCTAGATATCGAGTTGAAATTCAAACCATATACTAAGATCTACGTCCCCATGATTTCCTAAAAAATCGTATTTCTACATTTATTTAAAAAAATATATGGCCGCTTACATCATATAAAACTCTGATTTTGATACTATAAAGGGAATCAAAATGAATAGGACACTTCCGATAACATAGAATTATGAAATTTGGCAGCTAGCATATACACGTAGTACTAATTCTAGTACTTGTGGTTAAATCCTAAAAAATAATATGGTATTAAAGCTGCTAATTCATGTGAGATATCAGATGAAATGGCTCTGGCTAAGCTAGGTTAGAATTTCAAAAAAGCTTGAGACCGACCGACCGAGACCTCCAATTTTTGTACGATACCCTCGGTGGTCGAGTCCGACTCGCACTTGTCCGGTTTTTTTAATTAATTAGTAGCGATATAATCGATCGTATAAATTTTACTGTCTTTATAAAAATTACAGACTTATAAAATATCAACCCTAAAATAAATCCTTAGGACATCAAACGCTAGCTAGATAGACGTTGATAGCTTATAAATAGTATAGGACGTAGAATATACATATAAATTCGTAGGTAAAATTTATGTAATAATTTTTAATAAGATCACATTTGTGAGAGAAAGAGATATGGAGAGTAATAAAGGTTTTTTTAACGACCTCTTTTACACAAATATTAAAAGATCTAGAAACCAAGAGATTGTCTATGTTTTATAGTGTCTCTCTGTAACTTGATGTGATGATGATTAACATTTGCACCATTTTTTTTCAGATACAAGGAGCGTTCGGAAATCGAGGCTCTGTACTTCCACATAAACACAATGCAGAAAAGCCTCGTGGGTGAGCCCTGGGCGCCCCTCGAAGGACAGCTACCCCAAGATCTGGAGAGGGCCTGGCAGCAGCTGGAACAGGTATGGGACCGAGATAACTTTTTGAAAAATACTTTAAAGCAAAAGTAAACTGTTTGTGTGTTCCGCCACTCAACACGTAATTACTTGATAATTAGCGTTATGTGGAAAATGAAGTGTTTGTTTTCTCTGCCCACGCTGCTGTATTTAGGAAGCCAGGCAACAGTGAAGCTGCGTGCATAATTATTATCAGAGATGAGGGTAGTAATAAAAGGAAAAATAATAATGAATTAAATATAAACTTATAATAAGATATATTTTTAAAGTATTATTTCTCACTAATAGATAACCCTTCTGGGCCGTCCAAGAGATGCGGGTTCGACTTCCTACGTCTAAATTTATATATATATATATATATATATATATATATATATATATATATATATATATATTAATTATTTGCAGGCTGAACACGCTCGTGAGCTGGCTCTCAGAACAGAATTGCTACGTCAACAAAGATTGGAACAACTCGCTTATAAATTCCATACTAAGGTGAGAATTTTTTCTATTATTTGGTTCACTGTAATTGCCGACTTTGTCACCGAAATTGTTGAGTTCCGTCAATTCACACTATGTATGTTTTGAATAAAAAATATTTTTATTAAATATTTATTATTATCAATTATTTTTTTACTGTACTATTTTTTTTTATTTTCTTCCCCAGTCGGTCCTCCGAAAGGGCTACCTTAAAGAAATGATCCAAGTGCTTTCAGACCCGCGTTACGGTTCGAATTTAGCGCAAGTGGACGCTACCGTTAAGAAACATGAGGCCATCTCCGCTGATATACTTGCACGGTGAGTAGTGATTGGGTACTATGTTAATTTTTTTTTTTTTTCATAGGTTCGAGTTTGTACTTTATTACACTATAGTATGCGGCTTGGTTGTGTTGTGTTTGATTATTTAATAATGATTTTTATATACATATATAACATGTAGACTGTTATTATAATACATGAGTTCACAACAGAACGGAGCGCTTCGAGGATCTATCGGCCATGGCGGCGGAGCTGGTGCGCGAGCGCTACCACGGAGCTGAGGCCGTGTCCCGCGCCGAGCACGCCGTGCTGCAGCGCTGGCGCGAGCTGCTGGAGCTGCTGCAGCGCCACCGCGCCGCGCTGGCGGGCCTGGCGCACCTCATGGCGCTGCTGCGGGAGGCTGAGGCTGTTGGACTCTCCTTGGCCGATATCAAGGTGAGGTGTAGGTCGTGGAGCTGTCGCAGAGACGAGGGTTGGTGGGGCATGTAGAATATCTCACCTCAAAAGATATCGTCCGTCTTGCTGTCGTTCAAGACTTGGTATTATATATAATAATTCAATATAATATAATAATTCTATGAACATAAAATTAATACTAAGGTATTTATTTCAAATGCTATTGCGTTTTTTTTAATCTTATTTTTCTTTAATTAAACTTCCCAGGCGCAATTCCAATCAGAGGAAGTGGGACGTCATCTAGTGGACGTGGAACGTCTCCTCCAGGCTCACGCACTCCAAGAGTTGCAACTCGGAGCCCTGGATGAGAGCATCCGCCGCCTGGTGAGACAGAAGACAGCTGCTGAAGGTCCACCCAGCAGCACTCAACAATTGCACCAGCAGTTGAAGCAGCTGGAGGACGATTATACAGCGTGAGTTTATTTTTTTTTTAACAAATGAAAGTTATATACAACACCATCAAAGGATTGTCCATAAAACATAAATAAAATTATTAAAAATATGATATTATTACATATTTGGAATGCTGTAACATATCATGTTATTTTACGGGCATTCTTTTTGCATCTCTTATTGTAATTGCCATTTTAGCCTTGTATCAGTAATTGATATTCATTATAAAAAATATTAAATGAAATAACTTTTTTCATCAGATTGGTAGCAGCGGCTAAAGATCGTAAAGCGCGTTTGGAAGACGCTAGAAACCTGTACCAGTTCCTCGAAGACCATGATGAAGAAGAAGGTGAGGTTCTTTGCGTTTTCTTAAAAACAAATATTGCAAAAATATAATGTTACAAAAAAATTTGTTGATTAAAATCTCTTATACTTTTTATTATTTTATATATCAATTTTACTTTCTGACTGACAACTGACAGTTAGTTCGTAAATTGTAAACTAACATTCCTACATATACACCCGCTCATTTCTTCATTTAACTACTAACTTACTGATCCACTAACTCACACACTTATTTATTCACACACTCAATCAAATCGCCCACTGACTCTTTTACATAATGACTCGCGCACACAGTCTCACTCATTCACACACACACAATGACACACACACAATGACACACACACAATGACACACAAACATTGACTCGCTCTTTAGTATACTTACATTTATTTATATTTCTCTCGTTGATTGATTCACAAACGGGTCACTCACTCTTTCTCGTTGTCACTCCATCTCTCTCACACTTTGCTATCTCTACAGGCTGGGTAACAGAAAAGCAACGTATATGCCGCACTGCACTCGCAGCAAAAGATCTGCGCGCAGTACTTGCATTAAAACAGAAACATACTGCGTTATTGCACGAAATGAGAGCCAGGGATAGTGTTGCTGCGCGACACCGGGCTAAGGGACAGAGGTAAGATTTTATTTAATGTAACGCAGCGTTTAGTTACGCTAACGTAATATACGATGTTGGGGAAATTGTGTGGTTAGTGAGGAATAATGTGTCTCAACAACGGGTTCTTTCGCTTTCTCGCTGGATTCCTTTGAATCCAACCCTTCTAAACTAATCAGAGGGTAACTTATTTAGGCTCTTATATTCGAAAATATCTGAAACTTTTATATCAAAATTGGTTACGGCTACAAATAATTAAAAAAAAAATCTTAATTTCTTTGCAGTCTAATAGACGCCCAGCATCCCAAAAGTGCTGAGATCGAGCGTCGTCTCGCCTCACTCAGCTCACAGTGGGAATTATTAAGAGAACTTGCTGCAGGAAGAGACAAGCAGCTAGCTGATGCTGCAGAGGCTCATCAGGTAACCTGAACGCTCTAATCTTATAAATCATTTAATAATCTTTATTATTGTTAAGTTATTTCATTTCTTTGAGTGAGAAACGAATCCACAAAGATGAGATATGAGAGCGAGGAAATGGAAACGTTAAATAACTTATTCCTCGCTCTGATAACAAGAAAAAACGTGGCGTTAAGCTCCCGCACTCAACACCCAATATCTTACGCTCTAACAATATCTCTCGCTTACTCTATTACGGGATACAACCTGAATAAAAATATTTTTTTTCAGTTCTACGGCGACGCCAACGAAGCTGAGTCGTGGATGCGTGAGAAGCGCACAGTGGTAGCCAGTTCAGACTGCGGCAGTGATGCAGCTGGTGCAGCCGCTCTGCTCGCTAGGCATCGCACTTTGCATGATGAACTACGGGCACATCGGGCTGAATTAGGTATTTTAGGGTGTATTTAAAGGTGTCTGGTTGTAAGGGGATGTGAGGGAGGTGTCGGGTTGTGGGCTCGATTTTATTTGAGATAATGATTGATTTTTTTAGCTTCACGCAGTATCCTACAAACAGCAAGTTAGGCAGAGGAACTTAGTATTAGGACACTGTATTCCCCCCGCCCAAATTTCAAAACATTGCGTGTTAACTGACGAAAAAATAAACAAAAACATTAACTTCCTAGTGTGGGAGCCTAGTGTTAAGACACTCCGTTCCCCACTTTCTGCCGAATTCTGGAGGCATTGCGTGTTGAGGGGCAGAACTCAACGCCGCGCTTAACCTCGACACCAGAGCGAAGAAATGGAAATATGAATTTAACTAAATATTTCATCTCCTCGAGTGGGGATCGAATCCACAACCAGTCGGTTTTGCAGTCACACCTCGTGCCGCTGCGCCACGACCGGCCTCAACAATTTTCTTAATATAACAACCAAATTTTTTGCTTGTTATATTAACAAAATGTTTATCCTATAATAGCATATACCTAAATAGGCTAAATAAATGAACGAGTAATTTAGTGAATGAACAATAAATTAAATAATTTCTAACATTCCAATAGCCCAACTGGATTCCACCGCCGAGCGTCTCCAGCAAGCCAATATCGATGGACTAAAATTACCTCTAGAAGTGGAGCCCAGTGGGATAGCTGATGAAGAATGGGTGAACGAGACCAGGCTGGTGCCAACCGATGTGTGGGAGGAGGAACCGGTCGAGAGGCTCGAGCACCGCACAGTTACTGAACAGAGAAGTGTCCCGCAGGTGAGGAGATGTTGAGTCGTGAAACTCGACATCGTGCTCCGCTTCGTTACCAGAGCGAAGAAATAAAAGAAAATATTAAATCATTCATTTCTCCGAGTGGGAATATAACTCACAACCGTCGCATTAAGAGTCACGAGATGTGCTTTAAGATATATAAAGATTCATTCTTGCCATAGTAACTATTTGTTAGTGATACATACTAATATATAATAAATTAGGCTTAACCTTTTATTATATCTAATGAATGCAAAAATTAACAAATTAACAGACAGCTTGTACAAAGAGTATTTTGCATTAATGCCTATTAGAATGCCAAATTGTGAGTATGGTAGCCACAGAGTTATTAAGACTCTAAAATGTATATTTATGTTTATATTTTAACGTTTTTCGATTAGAACGTATGGCTTAATTGTCAACGAACGCTTGGTTAATAAAAGGCGCGGTGTTAAATCCATCTAAATACAAAGGTGTCTACTTCTAAGCCTAGTTTAAATTGGAGAAAAAAAAAAATACATTTGCAGATTAGAATTTGGAAAAAGGTATGGATCACTTATTTGTAGTGTGATAAAAAAAGTATATGTTTAATTGTTATATTTTCTAGGTCAAGGCGCTCTACGCCTTCAGCGGTCAAGGCATATCAATGGCGAAGGGCGAAGTGATGTTCCTAATCAACAAAACGAACCCGGACTGGTGGTCGGTGCGCAAGGCGGACCGTACAGACGGCTTCGTGCCCGCCAACTACGTGCGCGAGGTTGAGCCCCGCGTTGTGCCTGTGAGTTATATGTACTATTGAAGGAGATGCTCCGTGTCATTTTTAAGAGTTAATATATAATTAGGAATCAGGTTAGAAATTTAATAAATAAAAACACTTATCACTATCGTTACCGCTCGTACATCCTGACATATTCCTCACATATGTCGGAAGTGATAAATAACAAGAGGGTAGTCGTATCGAACAAATATCAGATGTGGACGGTAGTTGCAACTAATATTATTTACGGCCTTTAAATGATGAAAAGCATGGATGGAGCAGTGCCTGGGACTTGCGACCACAGGTGTAGGCTTCAGGGATCCCTTTCCGATATATCAACACTCGCCTTCACTGCTCCAGCCCAGTGCAATTACAAATAGGTGTTAACCACATTCATAATTACGATAATAATTGATTAACTAAATAATCAATTATCCGAATAGTCGAGGTTAGTCAGTGGCAGAGTACTAGTACTCTGAACCACACCAGAGCCAAGACTGAATACACAACGCCCGTGCAACCTTTTATATCATCGTTCACAAATAAGTTGCAGGGTAGACTAATAATAATTGATGACGCTATCGCGTCATAGTGGCGTGATGAGTAGATGTCGTATAGGAATCTATATGTAACCAACATAATATTCCTAACATTAAATAACACTCCTAACTATATTATAAAAAATGATTTGGTTTCGGTAATTTTGTAAAATAATATGAAGGTAGAATATCTGTAGAGTTATATTTATTTAAAAAATATGGTGAAAATATTTTTTTAAGTATTAGATTAAATATGATCTGTTGCATTGCGTCAGAAAGAAAAGAAAGATTTTGTGTATTTTCTAACACATAATTGTATTTTTTTTTCAGCTTCATGATGTATCTAGCTCTATTTACATTATATTTTTTCACAAATAATAATTAAAATTGTAATTTTACTGACCTTTAGGTACAAGTACGTCGTCCAGAAAAAGTAAAAACAGTACAACGTGTACGCAAAACAGTCCTTGTAAAGCAAGTGGTTCCAGTGCGACGTGGAACTCCGCCAGCGACCGCCGCGCGCCGTACACGAGTGCCAACTGTAGATAGATATCCTCCCGTGGAAGATAGGCTGAAGCAAATACATTCTGAATATGGTTAGTATAGTTAGGGAGTAAAGAGCAGCTAAGTAGGAAAGGTTGGAAGAAATAAGAAAAACTTTTTCCTTTTGTAAATAGATATCAATTTGAATTTCAATCTGCTAAGAATACCTAGTAAGTAAGAAAGGAGGCAGGGAGGCCTGGAACTAATTAGGAAGATTTCTTCCTTATCTTCTGTAATGTAGATTGAAGCACATTTTCCGAATATTATGAGCAATATAGCATTTACTGAAACCTGAACTTCACCTAACTATTTGATTTCTCAAAACTACTAAAGACACATTTTTTGCTTTATATATTAATAAATAATAATTAATAGAGTAATTTGTTTCATCAGATGAACTCCTCAAACTATCAGAAGCACGTCGCCTTCAGCTCGAAGACGCCATCAAGTTATACAGCTTCTTTGCGGAGTGCGATGACTTTGATAAGTGGATACGTGATAAAGAGAAGATGCTGCGAACCGATGACGCTGATGACAGTGTTGATAATGCTAAACGAAAGTATGAGGTACGTGCAGTTAGATAGAAAAACTTTCATCTTCTTTAGTTTCACGCTGTATTTCGTATACAACTGGGTAGACAGAGGGAAAATAGTGCTAAAATATTCCGTTCCTTACGCTTAAAATTTACTACAATACATACATTTAAATTTCTTACGAATTACTTTTATTTATTTAGTTATAAGCAATTTACAACCACAACTTCACCCACCATCAACCACTTATTACTACACTTTACACGTTCCAGAAATTCGTCACTGACCTGTCAGCAGCATCAAAACGCCTCGAATCAATAGATGCAGCAGCAGAAGAACTCGCGCGAACGCAGCACGGGCAAGCAGCGCGAGCAGCTGCAAGAAAGCAACAGCTGAGGCAGCAGTGGGATAGACTGGTGAGGCTGAAGCAGCAAAAGGAGAAGAGCTTGGAAGGGGCTTCCAGGTGAAAAGTATTTTTTTGTATTTTGGTGTATATTTTTAAATTTCGTTCTTTAGGATTTGTCGTCCTTTAGAATTTAGACGAACGAAGATAAAAAAGAAAAAAATGTACATGTGCTTTTTGGTATTTAATGTCCAAGTGGATTAAAAAATCGTTGTTAAAATCACGATATCTTTGGCACTTTTTGACGGATTGCGATATATTTCTTTGTATTCTTTTAAGCCTAACAATGTCAATCTTTTATTTATTTCATCCTTTTCTATTATCAGCGTGGAGTTATTCCAACGCACCTGCGACGAGGCCCTAGAATGGATGTCTGAGAAGGAACAACAGTTGGCGGCGGGAGGAGTAGGTGGTGGAGACTTGCGCACAGTGCGCGCCTTACAAAGAAGACACGCGCAGTTGGAGAGGGAGTTGCAGCCGTTGCGGGATAAAGTTGATACTGTCACGCTTTTGGCTGATTCGTAAGATTTTTTTTTAGTTTGACGCTATTTTAATAGGAATCGAATCAACAGCCGTCACTGTTGGGTTTAGAAAAAATATATTATAAACATACATTCTCAATGCTGTATTCCCATTGATATTTAAATTAATGTTTACTACAATTTATGATTTATGCTTTGACTCATGTAGCTAAGCATACATACATGTACACACATCCTACATACAAATTGTATAATTTTTTTTGAGATAATGAACAATAAAGTAGAACAATTATATACTTTTAATAAGAAAAAGAATTCAAATCCAAGCATATACATAGACATTTTTTTTTTGTTTATCAGTACTATTTTATTTAGAAACTTTTCATTTAGATTTTCTCCGGTTTTTTCCAACATATTACCCTATTTACATATCACTGGATACACGACACATTGAGTCAGTTTGAAATCTTAGACGTTAACTGCTCTCTTTTCTCCTTAGCGTCAAATCCCAATATCCCACCGAAACTGCGAACGTGGAGCGTCGTCAGAAGCAGCTGGAGAGCGCGTGGGTGCGCTGCGAGGCGCAGGCGGCGGAGAGGCGCGCGCGTCTCGAGAGTGCGGTGGGACACCAGGTGTTCGCCAACGGGGCTGGACAGCTGCATCATTGGATACAGGTTGGGATATAACACAAGCCCATGTATACACTACTATACACTAACTCACATATGAACGCACACAAACCCCGAATATGATCATTCATACTCGTATACATACATATACACACGAACGCATGTTGGTACGTCATGAAGCAGCTAGTGTTTTAACAATGAAAATGTTAATACAATCTATGAAATAGAACGAAATTACTAACATTTATTAATGGATGAATATTCTATTTCATTTTTTTTTTAATTATGTTGAAGTCAACAAAACAGTAACAATTTTGTTGTCACTGTTTTTTTATTCAGAAAATAAAATGTAATAAATAGTAAATATTTTACAGCCAATGTTGATTAGAAATGAACATATTGGTTAGCAAATGTTTGTTGAAAATAAGTTCCTAATCGATGTCAATAATTTCTGAGTTGAGTTTTTGCTAATTATATATTTATATAAAAGTATTGTTTGCAAAATAGGGTGTTTATATTTATATGTATTTTTAAAGATTTCTTAAAAAAAAAAAATTTTAAACGTTATTTCTTTTATTCCTTTGATTTGATTTTATTTGATTTCTTTTATTCTATATACAGAAAGTACGAGAACAAGTGGGCCAAGAAGTGTGCGCAAAAGACGTCGCGACCGCCGAAGCCCTGTTCAAGCAACACCAAGAACTACAAGATGACATCAAAGCTCATGAAGACGAGTAAGTTTATAGAGAGTGGGGAAAACGTAGTATTATATATCGCTCATTTAGCTCAATTTTTATCGTTTCTTCTTGGGTTCTATGTATCCCGCCTATAGAAGGAGAGGCTGAGGAGCAGATATTATCGCGACGCATTTTTTTGTCACCAAAGCGAGAAATTAGAAGTATGAAATAATTAATTATCCCGAAAGGGAATCGAACACATATCTACACATATATTCTCCTTGTGCCCCTGTGCCACAATGGCTTGTATTATTTAAAATTACTATACTATTTAAGTTACATTACTTTCATACTGAAAGTGACCTAATAATTTAATAATTTGCAATTTGTAGGTATTTATTATAGAAAATTATGGATGATGATGAAAAGTTGACGTTGACTGTACATGTGATGATAGTGAATTCGTTCCCATGATAGAGGCATTTTTTCCACTTTCACGGTGTAATAAACGTTCCGCCATTCTTATATGTCCCCAAAACTGAGCGGAAAGTGGGTAAACATAGAGTTTTAACCCTAGATTCCCGTTGTTTACCGTGTTGCAAACTGAAAAAGCGTGAAACTGGAAAAACACACACTGACCTTTAAAATTTTACCTCCAGACTCCTAAGATTGCTTCTAATTAAATTAAATATCATTTTAGAAACCGTCATGGCGCAGGGGCACTAGCGTGTCACTGTAAACGTGGCAGTTGTATGTTCGAATTTCATTATGGGAAATGAAAAAATTAAACATTTACATCTCCTTTTCTCACTCTGGTAACTCAACACGGAATACCTCGAGAATTCGGTGGAAAGTGGGAAAAGATAGTGTCTTAATAGAAAGGGAGTGTCTTAGCACTAGATCAGATTCTATCTGCTTATTCTGACATAAGCAGGATACAGTATATAACTAAACATACAATAAATATTTTCAGATTCAAAGAAGTAATAGGTCTGGGCAAACAGTTAGTAGCCAGTAACCCCGCACTCACCGACGTGGCGGACACTACCGCCATGTTGACCACTGAGCAGGCGACGCTTATGAAAGGTATGTACTATATGATTTTACTGGCCGCCCACCTGCGGCTCGCCCGTAATAATTATATTTTTACTTTAGATTTTTTATTTTCCGAACGCAAGTGAACAATGCCCAAAAGTTTAGAAAATCCGACAGCACGCAGCGAACAGCCCACTGAGGCACATGAGAAACGTCCTAACAATCACAAAAAGTTAATTTATTAATTATTCTCCAACATATATAAATATATGTTTTTGTTAACAGAATGGCAGGCCAAGGAGCAGTACCTCCGCCAAGTGCTCCAGCTCCAGAGCTTCAACCGCGAGGCTGATCAGATCGACGCGTCGTCTGGTGCTCATGAGGCCTTCTTAGATTATAAACATTGTGGGGTAAGTAAAAAAATGTGCGACTCAGCATCGACGACTCAGAATGCTTGCAAAATCTTTTTCTTTAGCTTCACGCTTTTTCCTAGCGGGGTTAGCAGATAGCCGGTCTCTATATACCACTTTCGCCTCGTCCACTGTCAGTAACCCGCACATACCGAAGTCTCGCCCTATTATCCCTCACTTACTCTTGCTTAATAAATCTTTTTTGCCATTCTTTCGTAACTCATTTTCAAATTTTTCTTCATTCTCACTGTGACATCCTCGCACCTGCCAACCTGCTTGCAAATTATATTAGAATAAAAATAAATAAATAAATATCGCCGTCTCTTCCAGTCGTCAGTAGACGAGGCTGAAGCTCTCCTCAAGCGTCACGAGGAGCTGGAGGCTCGTTTAGCAGCCCAGGACGACCGCCTCTCCGCTTTTGCGCAGAGAGCTGATACATTGGCCAGGATGGAGCCTCCTCATTATGCGAGGGAACAGTACGTGTATTAAAATATATATATTATTAATAGTAGAGCCCGTCGTGGCGCAGAGGCGCATGGTTGCGACTGTAACGCGACGGTTGTGGGTTAGATCCCCACTCTGGGGAACTAATTATTATTTCTTAATATTTTCATTTCTTCGCTCTGACACCAAGGCAAAAATCTGACGTTGAGTTCCGCCACTTAACACATAATGCCTCGATAAATACCCACTCGATGAAATTAAATATTTATTTAAATTTACCTTCGCTCTAGTGTCGAGACAAAGCGCGGCGTCGAGTTTTGCTACTCAACACGCAATGCCTCCAGAATTCGGCGGAAAGAGGGGAACGGAGTGTCTTAACACTAGGTTTCTTGATTACATTGTATTGAGTGGCGGAACTCAACGACGGGCCTTGGTGGCAGAGCGAAGAAATTAAAATATAAAAATATATATTCCCTCGAGTGGGGATAGAACCCACTATATGTTATCTAGATGTTCAATAACTAATATCCTTGTAATTGTACTCGTGCAGTATCGCGGCGCGGCGCACGGCGGTGCTGCAGAGGAGGGACAGCGTGCGGCACGTGGCGGCCGAGAGGCGGCGCGCGCTGTTAGCCAGCTTGGCGCATCAACAGGTCACCAATTAGTCGCTTTTTATAGTAGTGATTTACAATCACTCTCAAGATCAATCTCAGACTTGAGACCGGTTTATAAATACGACCGTATTTATATTAGCATTTACTGTTTAAAATTGGAGTGGTCAACGATTTTAGTCACAAATGATATAAGAGATTGAATAGAGTATAGATATATAACTTTGTTTCACAGTGGATGAATAATAGGTGGCTGATTGTAAATGCGATAGTTGCGGGTTTGATGCCCAATCGAGAGAATGGATTGTTTTTAGTTCTTCTCTCTGCTAACACTAGGCACTTTCCACCTATCCTACTATTTGCGGGATACAGCGTGATGGTATGAAAAAAATATATTTATCTAGCAAGCAACATATTTTATAATATTTCTTTTATTCTAGTTCGTCGCTGCATCCGATGAATTGCAGACATGGATACAAGACAAGACCAGGACAGCTAAAGATCAGAGTTACAGGTATAAATATATTTTGTAATATTTCCCTCGTAGACAAGAAATATGCATATTTTACTTTTATGTTACTGTGTTTTTGAAATGTTGATATTTTTGTAATATTTGCAGGGATTTGGCGAATTTGGAACGCAAACTGCAAAAACATGAAGCATTTGAAAGAGAACTCCAAGCCAACGAGAAACAACTTAGGAATGTTGAGAGTGTATGTATTTTAATTTTTTTGTATTTTATTTATATTTCGGACCCGTGTGTTTTTGCGAAGTATCTAGCTTAAGACGGAGGTTGTCAGTTCGTATACCGTTAAAGAAGGTTAAAAAAGACATGACATTTATATACATATTATATATGTACTAATATGATAAGACATTAAATATGAACAAAATAAAGATATGTTAAAGACTTCTCAGTAACTTAAATCTCACTATCACTGTTTTGTCTTCTAAAAAAATTATGTATTTTTATTAAAATCAATAATTTAAAAAAAAACTTACAATTATACATCTTAGCCTATCAATGTTAACAAAGGCCATCGTGGCGCTAGTTTCGTGTTGTTAGTTTGATACCCACTCCGGAAATGAGTTAATTTTATTTCCTCACTCTTTGGTCTACCTTGTAATATGCGGGACTAAAAACTAAAAAATCAAATAAAGTAAAAGTACCTTTTCTTTCCAGATCGGTCAATCCCTGCAGAAATCCGACGCGGCTCGTGAGGCAGAAGTGTCCTCACGTCTACAGGACCTGCAGAAGTCCTGGGCCCAGCTGGTCACAGCGTCGCGGGATAAAGGAGGGAAACTACGACAGGCCTCGCAACAGAGACAGCATAGACGGTGAGAACCTGCACTTACTTTAATGCTGGGAAGATTGGGCATCGTTTTTTTACAAATACAGAGATATTAAAAGAAATTTTGAAAATTTTAAAAAATATACTAGGAATAGCAAGTTATTGGTAATTATGCCAATTTATTACGTAAAGGGGATATTGAAGTAGTTCTTACAAAAATTTTTGCTTTTAATTCCTATGTAAATATATGTCTGAATGTTCCACACCAGCTGCTTAATAAATTTAAGTTATTTATTATATAAGATCTGTGATTTATTTTTTAATATTCTTCATACAACATTTTTTTTTTCAACATCAGAGCAATTGAAGATGCAAAAGCGCGTTTGGCGGAGTTAGATCGTGCGTTGAGCAGCCAAGAGCTCGGAGCTGACTTACGCTCTTGCAAGCGACTGCTGATACAGCATCAGGTAAGTGAAATGAAAGAAATTAATAGTAAAATATCATATTTTATATGTCCCTTATAGAAATATGTGTAAATGTGTCAAAAATTACTGTATCGATTTTAATTAAATCCTACCTATGTTGAAATATACAATATTTCAACTTAGGATCTAAATCCTAAATTGAAATATTGTATATTTCAACATAGGCAGGCAAGTTGAAATATTGTATATTTCAAGATAGGTCTCGATAGATCATCAGATTCATATAATAAGCATTTCCAATAATATCAGGTACATTCAGCTCAACCTGATACCCAAATATATGTGAAGAATATTTTTCTAATTTGGAACACACTTATATTTATGCATAAGAATCTATAAATTACGTCACACGTTAAGAAGAGTGAAGGAGACTGGTAACGAGGCCAAGTGCGTTATTGAGTTACACCACTCAACACTCAATGTCTCCAGAATTAACAAAGAGACCTTAAAGGGGAAGGAAATGTTTTAACACTACATTCAAAGTTTCGCTCCGTTCACCCTGCTCTTCGTGCGGGATACAGGGAGAAGCTACTACTATTACTCTTTGTTGCACAACATACATTAATTTTCTATATTTTTTAAAGCTATTATGAGCATCGCCAACCAACACATACACAGAATGAAGTGTCTTCACACTAGGTTCCCTCTAACATCTTCTGTATGTGGGATAAAGCTCAAAAATGTATAATCACTTCTCATTCCTCCAGGCTCTAGAACAAGAACTCAACCAATGTGAGCAAAGAGCGTCAACACTCGCAGCTCAAGGTGGGGACCTGGTATCAGATGGACACTTCGATTCCGCGGCCATTGAGCGGGATTGTACCGCGTTGTTGGAACAAGCGAAGGCGCTCCGCCCTCGCGCGGTTGAACGCCGCGCTGCTTTGGAGGCGAGCTTGCAGTGAGTGTACCTTTTGACTTTTTTTTGTATTGTTTGTGGATAAGTTGCTTTTTATGTTAAAAGAAGCGTTCTTGTAGGTAGTTTGGTATCACGCTCAAAGTACTAAGTGTTTTTAACAATTATTTGAAAGAAACTTGTGTTGGTTTGTTACATGTTATTGCAATTACTTACGTTCTGTAATACGAGTTGCTATTGTTGCCGACTGAAAATAGTTTTAGATAGAAGTAACGTTTATTTCAATTCCTATTATAATATTATTAATATAATAGTGGTATTTAGAGTAAACGATGTTTAAAACAAAAATTTGTATGTTAAAAACATACAAATACTTATTGATAACGTTATGTTCATGATTTTTGAAAATATGTATGTATATCTTGAAAAAAATATAATTATATTTCAGTCAAATCAATTTTACGTTTAAAGTTTTATGAACACTGTAGAAAATGTTTATTTAGACTTATCAGTCCCATTTTTCAAAAAAAAATTAAGCTTACTATGTCACGTGCCACGGGGTACTCAAATCTTTATACTTCCTATATCAAGTAACACAAAGTACACAAATCTTCATACTTTGTATGAAATATGCCACAGAGTACACAAATTCGCAACGGAAGTATCATCCGAGCTGGACTGGGTGTCGGAGCGAGCTGCGGCAGCTCGTTCTGTAGCGCTGCCCGCAGACCTGCACGCAGCACAAGCTGCACAGAAGCGGCACGCCAAGTTGCGCGCCGAGCTGTGCGGGCGTGCCGAGCACGTGGCGCGCGTGCTGGAGCGCGGCCGCCACGTGCAGGCCGGGCACCCGCAGGCTCAGAGGGTGAGTGTGGCGTGAGGAGGATATACGATGCTCTTGTTTTTTTTTTAGTTTCAGTGCTCATCAAGGTGAAAATTAAATCAATTTTAATTGCGAAGCTAAAAGTTTCATTGAATCATTTTTCTTAATTTAAACTAACTATTTCCCACAGATAAAAGAACTGTGCAAGAAGTTAGAAGAAGAATACTCCTCGGTCTCCCAAGCAGCAGAGGAGCGAGCTGCTCGCTTAGAAGAAGCACTCAAAGCCCAGCAGTTCCTCCACGACGCCCTGGAGGTGGACTCGTGGTTGGCTGACAAGGATGCGGCGTTGGCGTCCGCTGATGTCGGCAATGATAGACATAGGGCTACACAACTTCTTACGAGACATAAGGTGTGTTTTCTAAGTCTTATAAGGATTGGCTTATTGAGCTTATTAAAATTTGTGAAATATAAAAAAATGCTAAATTTAAGTTAAACCAAATTTAGTATTAAAATATTTCTGCCATTGAAAATAACAACACAACTAAAAATGTTATAGTTTTTTTTTTGTTAAGTTATTTATAACTGCCGCCTTTTTTAATGTGTGTTGAAATGTAAATAACTAAAGAATTGTGCATGACACTAGACATATTCTAAGTTTCCAAGGTAACTCTGACCGCAGATACAGTGTTGCAAACTTTTCAGCTTTATAATATTAGTTTAGAAATATAAATATACGAAAATATTAAATATCGTACGTTTGCTCTAAAGGCAGTAGAGTTGGAACTGGATACGTACTCAGCCATCATCAGCGAGATGGGTCATGCGGCGGCCGCGCAGGCCGACCCTGAACTCCGGACCCGTCACGCGCAGCTCGCGGCCAGCCTCGCGAGGCTCCAGCGACGAGCTGCCTTACGTCAGGCTGCACTGGTTGAAAGTGTTTGTAGGTAAGTACCTACCCCATGTTACTCCAATATACAATATATAAAATGCAATAAAATCCCAAAACTTAGATAAGTTAGCAATATTTCTTTTATCCCATATTGTATTTCCTCAACCTATACTAACATATAGTATGTATACTCCCCACACTGTTATTAACCCGGCGTCCAATGTTAGTATGATTAAAGGGAAAGTGACACATACCAAATATAAAATGACAGTACAATCGAGAACAAGCAGAGAATGAAAAATAAATCTCCAAATTTTTCCTGTATGCAGAATTTGAGCGGAGCATATATAAACTTGTTATTAAATTAGTATCCCAATCACTGATCTATTATCCGGTTTTCAAAAACATTTTGTTAATCCTAACACTATGGATTTACCTTATAAATACAATATATATTCATAAAACTCTATTTTGTCTCCATAGACACGAATACCTGGCGGAGAGCGCGGAGCTAGAGAGCTGGATTCAGGAGCAGTACGCGGCCGCCTCTAGCGAAGACTATGGACAGGATTATGAACATTTGTTGGTAAATATGCATCTAAATGTGTTTCTATTTTTCTTTGGAAAAATATACTTAAAAGTTTAAATTTTTTAAATTGTTATGTATGAAAGAGTCTGACCATAAAAGCAACGGTCGTCGGTTCAGTTCTCACTGGGGGAATTAATAATTTAGATTTCCTGGCACCGATGAGAAGAAAGAGCGCAATTGAGTTCCGCTACTCAACACAATATGTGAAAAAAATGGTTGTGTGTGGGGAACGTATATATAGTGTATCTTAACATAAGACGGAAGTGAATTTACCCTCGTTGAATAAAATAGAATCTACAACTATGAAATGCATAAACTTTACCCAACTGGAATTTTATAAATAAACTAATGTTTTTTTGTCAGATCTTAAGATCTAAATTCGACGAGCTCCGTCATAGAGTAGAGAGTGGAGCGGAGCGATTCAATCAGTGCGAAGAGTTAGCGAAGAAACTGTTGGCATCGGAGAGTCCTTACATAGCTGACATTGAAAAGAGACAGGAGGCTTTGGGGTAAGTAAATTGTATTGGATTTCAATAAAAAACTCATTTAAAGATTTCCTTATCTCATGATCCTAATGACGAGTGTTTTATCTCATATTACTAGTGTTTTATATATAACATATCTTTATATATACGTACATCTTAACTTACGTAATGCCACCAAGTGTATAAGAATGCCAATGTACTTAGTTCAAAAGCAATGTATAACATAGTGGCCAGAGAATTGTTTGGACCGTTTCCAAAATTGCTAAAATGAAAATTTGAATTGACACGTTTTATTATGTTTTCTTTTCAGAGAGTCTTGGCAACGCCTAGTCGAACAGATCCAATCCCGCAACGCGCGCCTGCACGCAGCGGGCGAGATACACCGCTTCCACCGCGACGCGCACGAGCTGCTGGCGCGCGCCACGGACCGGCGCGCGCTGCTGCGGCCGCCGCCCGCGCCGCGCGACCTGCGCGCCGCCGCCGCGCTGCTCAGGGACCACGACACTGCCGAGAATGATTTGGCGGCCATTGATGCCCAAATGCAGGTATGTAAATAGATGCACAGACGCAGATATTGCTCGAGGGACGCTAGTCCGTTAGAGTTAACTATCACGTATACACTGATATTGAGACACCATGATACGACTATAAATAATGTAGCGGCTACAGAAGCGCAAATACCGGTATGGCTTGAAGGACTAATTTATATTTAAAAAAAAATTGGTTGACGTCTTTTCCCGTAAAAGCAGCATGAACTCAGAAATCATGATACTTTTCTCTGTCTCTTTTCATCTGTTGACAGATACACAAATCATCCACAGTGATATTGCACGCCTATTTATTTACTTCCTTGCATTTTATTACATCAGTTAATATCCATAAGTGTATCTCCAGGTGCTCCAAGAGGAAGGCGGCCGCCTGCAGCGGCTGTGCCCGGGCGGCAACGAGCAGCAGATCGCACACCGCCAGCGCGCGCTCTCCGACGCCTGGTGCTCGTTGCGCGCCGCCGCCGACCACAGGAAGAGCCTGCTGCACCAGCACGTCAAGCTGCACCAGTTCCTCACTCAGGTCAGTTAGTGGTCCTCTAGGAAGTCTCTAAGAGAAGCATTTGTGTTTGTCCAAATATATGTATATAAGTGTTGGACGGATTTGTATAAAATGTTGTAAACCTACAACATTCTAAACCTCTATTTCATTGAGGTTTTGAATGGTTTTTAAACTATAACTATCTAACTTAAAAATGAGTAATGTGAAAAACATAAATACAGGTTATTTATATATAAGAAAGTTTTCCAAAACATCTTAACCAACGTTTTGTCACCTTAATAGGTCCGAGATCTAACGTCCTGGTCATCAGCCCTACGCACTGAAATGTCTCGAGCTGGAGCAGCTGGGGGCGCGCGCTCTGCCGCCGCAGCCCAGGCCCAACGGGCCCATCACGAAGCCCTTAAAGCTGAAATAGACGCAAGAGATGACAGCTTCCGATCAGCTCTTGAAGCTGGACGTGTTCTGACACAAGATCCTGATATGTCTGAACAAGTTGAGGCTAAGTGTAATGCCTTGTTGGAGGAACGGGCAAGGTTGCAAGGTGCCTGGGCGGCGAGGCAGGTGGCGTTAGACCAGTTGATCGATTGGCACTGCTTCTTGAGAGACGCAGCATTATTGCATGAGCTGTGTGCAGCGCAGGAGGCAGCGTTGAGTGAGTTTTTTTTAAATGTTAAGGGAATATTGTAAGAAAAGTATCCAATTGTAAAGAAATTATTTTGTCTTGAATTAAATTTTGATGACTTTTTAATTAAATTTTGACCAGTTATGATAGTACACAGGTACTGTATGGTATAAATTTTTAAATTATATATCTTTTTAGAGAATCGCAATGCTTAGGTCCACCTTTTGTCGTTCCTTTCTAGGCACTGAAATTTCCCCAACATGGAGTGTAGAAGAAGTAGATAATCAGCTAAAGAAACATGAAGCCTTCGAGAAGTTACTCGCGACACAGGTAATTGAATTATTTACTATAATATTTTTTTTGTGTTAGATAGAACATAAAAAAAAATATTGATACTTAACAGAGATAGATATATTTTTATATGGAAAATGAAAATAAATGGAAAATATTATCAATGTACTAATGTTATTATAAAGCTTCAGCTTTCTACTCTTCAGAGTTTGTTTGATCTAAGGCCCTGATCTCAGGAGCTACTGGCTAGATTTATTTTTGTGATGGATAGTTTTATCAAGCATTCATCGAGGGAGACTATAAGTTATATTACATCACGTTAGTTGTTTCGATGTTACCTACTGTACTCGTCTGAGTTACCTCCTGCACTTAGAATGTGTTACCAATACATATGTTAAATTATTGATTATGCTAAAACTAATAGTTTAATTACTATAGACAAAAAAAAACTAGTATTATTTTGTAAAGAAGACAAAAATCTGACTGGTGGACTAACAAAAACTATTTTTTTTTCTACTAGGATGAGAAACTAACAACACTAAACAATCATGGCGACAAGCTGTTGCAACAGAACCACGTGGAAAGTCAACGGATTGCTGACGAACTGCTCAACATTAATGAACGGAGGAAGAAGGTTACAATCTGATTTAAAATATATAATATTTTTTAATCATCTTATTTTCATAATCAATAACTTGTAAAACAATATTATCTTCAAAGAATGAACACACACAAATCTAAACTACAATCTTGTTGGTGCAAATACATTTTTAAAGAAAACGCTAATTTATAATAGTGAGATTTTAAAATCTCGTTTTAACTTTTATGTAAAAGAGTTAAAATAAAATTTTGATTGTTTTTCTTTTGTCTTAGTTGATCTATTAATAATCTTCATGACGATTAGGGAAAATATTTTGTTAAACCTTTTTTAAATCTGATTACTAAATTATGTTGAAAATCTATTCAAGACTGTAAAAGTGGCAAGAGTTGTGAGTTGCATCGCCATTTTTTTTTTCAATAAAAAAAGAAACAAACGATATCTTAAAGCTATTAAATTCAACCTTCATTTCCTCCAGCTATACGAGTCAGCCGCCGCCCGCCGCGGGGCTCTACGCCGCGCTCTAATAAGAGCTCAGTTCGGTCGCGACGCTGCGGAAGCGAGGGGATGGGTGGCCGACAAATTAGCACAACTCCCTGCACATCACGGTATGTCTATCTCTTACACACTTTAGGTATATATCTCTTTCGCAGTTGAGGTATCGAGTGGTCGAGTGGTGATCGAACCCACAACCAGTCGATTTAACAGTCACACTTTGTGCCCCTGCACCTCGACTGGCTAAAATAATAAGATTGTGGGATGATGGACATATAAAATATAGTACGGTCGACAACCCATGGACGTCCTGAAGTTAAGTTTTCTGAACTTTTGTACACATTATGCATATTGTACACTCGCGCTCGGGGAGCCAATAATCAAAGGTAAGAAAAAAATATAAAATCAAATTTGCACAGCCATCTCCATCTAACTTCAGGGCGGCAACGACTCGTCAACCGTACTGTAATACAGGATAGTCTCTATATTTTACAATATAATTGAGATAATTGAATAAGTAAAGCAAAACATGATTATAAATGTAACAATAAAAATTTAAATATATTTTATCTGATTACTCTCTCCCTTATTAAAGGTGAAGTAACAAGCCTCGAGGATAAAATCAAGAAGCTCCAGAAGCACCAGGCCTTCACAGCGGAACTAGTAGCCAACAAAGCTCGTCTCCAGGAGATTCAGCACCTGGCGGAACAGCTCACTCCAGACCCCCAAGTGGAAGGGGAGCTTCGGGAACTGCGCCAGGAGTGGGAGAGGTTGGAGACCGCCACGGAACAGAGAGGTAAGTGGAATAAGGGAAAAATGTAGCGGACCTCAATACTGCACTTTGGGCGACGAAATGAAAATATTAAATATTTCTTTCTCACGAGTGGGAATCGATTCCTCAACTATCGTGTTTGTGCCGACGACGACGGCCACAATTCAAACGAAAATACATACAGTATGTATTTTAGGTCAGAATAACCTTCCGCACTTTTATTTATTTTTAATTGTAATTTTAGGTCGTGGTCTAGAAGAAGCTCAAGACATCCTGGAGTTCAACCAGCACTTGGATAAAATTGAAGCCTGGATCAGAGACAAGGAGATGATGGTAAGTCTCTTATAAAGACATAAAATCGATCCGTAACAGTACAGTGGTGAACTACCGGTTTTAATATCAAATTTTGCTCGACTAGTACTACCTGTAGATACAAGCTGCCAAATTTCATAATTCTAGGTCAACTGGAAGTACCCTATTAATTTTGATAATCTTGATATTAGTGTCGAAATACGCGTTTTGTGCGATATAAACGGCCATACCTTTTTTTAAAGTAAATTTAGAAATACAATTTTTTCAAGAAATAATGGAACCGTAGATTTGAGTATATAGTTTGAATTTCACTCGATATCTCCTAATGTGAGTAAAGTGTTTCTGAAATAAAGGCTCTTGACAGATAGACGGAGGCATAACAACAAGTGATCTTATAAGGGTTCCTTTTTTCCTTAAAAGATACCGAATCTTAAAAGTAGCCTATGTCCATCCCAAGACCCTCAAGTATGTGTATGAAATTTTATCAGCATGGTATTAGCGGTTTGGCCGTGATTGCGTCACAGACAAACAGACAAACAGAGTTACTTTCAAATTTATAATATAAGTATGGATTATTTGATTATTTTTCTTCCACGTAATATTTTTTTCATTAATTTTGAAACTTTGCTTATTTAAACCTCTCTCAGAAATCTTGTATTTTGTAAAATTACGCTAAAATCTCACATGTTTCATTTCCCAACAGGTGCAAGCGAACGACACAGGACGCGATTACGAACACTGCACGGCGTTGCTCCGCAAACTAGATGATTTAGACAGCGATATGAAAGTCGATGATAAGCACGTGAGGACCATACAGGCTCTGGCTGACAAGCTATTGCAACAGGTAATTAATATTATACTAAATTTAAAATTAAATTAAATTAAAATTAAAAAATTAGCTTCACGCTGTATCCCGCACACAGCAGGGTAGGCAGAGAGAACCTAGTGTTAAGACACTCCGTTCCCCACTTTCTGCCGAATTCTGGAGGCATTGCGGGTTGAGTGGCAGAACTCAACGCCGCGCTTAACCTCGACACCAGAGCGAAGAAATGGAAATATAAATTTAAGTAAATATTTCATCTCCTCGAGGGGGATTCGAACCCATAACCAGTCGGTTTTGCAGTCACACCTCGTGCTGCTGCGCCACGACCGGCCTCATACTATTATAGGCCTAAAATATATTAAATATATTAGTATAATAATATTATACTAATATATTTAATATATTTTAGGAAACTACTTTTTTAGAAAACGTATAAATATTTTAACGTATTTATTTGAACCTGCGTCTCTTGAAAACCGTCTAAGAAATCAAATTCCGCTACGTTAAAATTTATTATATCTTTTCTGAAAAAGTAATTTCTATTCCTAAGTTTTAAATAACACTTTAAAATTTGTTAAAAATGCTATGACCGTCCTATTATTTTATGATGGTTTTCTATAGAACACTGTGGTAGAACACAGTATAGTAGTATTAAGGCACTCCGTTCTCCATTGTCTTTTAGGGACTGGAACTTACGATATTTTTAATAAAAAAATGTCTAAATTTAACCGATTGTGCTACTAAATAAAAAAAACGATAAAACGACACAAAAAATATAAAATGTGTAGTCCAATTCGCCTTCAGAATCTCATTTCAATAAAATAAAGAATAAAAAAACCTCAAAATAACTTATTTTCCAGGGTCCAACAGGAGAGGCCATGTCAGCGGCGGCCCGGCGAGATGCTTTCCTAAATAAGTGGAGGGCCCTTAGCGGATCCCTACAGCATTATAGAGAGCGGTTGACTGCAGCCCTACAGCTACACTCCTTCTATAGGTATTTACCACTCGAAGATTACCCAAGGTCTCTCCCTGCGTCTCTTACCGCATACTCTTGCTACTTTTGAAGCAAGAGTGTGTGATAAGAGAGGCCATTCATTCGGCACTCATCCTCTTAATGTGGTCAAACTATCTGAGCAGCAAGCGAAAAATTTAAATTGACACCAAAAAACAAGGACGCGACAACCACCAGATTTGATCAACAATAAACTTAAGTGAAATCCACTAAGAACTCTTTTGAACAAATTTAATAATAAGAAAGATATATTCAAATCAAGGTGTCGTTGAGTTCCACCACTCAACAAGCTCTGTCTCCAGAATTCGGCGGAATGTGGGAAACGGAAGTGTCTTAACACTATGTTCCTAGGTTCTCAGGTTCGATTGCCACTCGAGATAATAAATTATATAATTTTTTTGGCACTGGTAAGAAAAAAAAGGGCTCGTTCGTGTCTAGGCTTCGTCGAGTTCTGTAACTCAACGGAACGTCTTAATATAAAGAAACTACCTCCGCTCTTATCTTACCCCGTGCGATATACATCGTGAAATTTAAATGCTACAATTGTATAATAAAATTATATTAACTCTAAAATTTTCAACTCTCAGGGACATAGAAGAAACATCAGAGCGTATATCACAAAAGGCCACTCAGTTCGCTAGCGCCGAGGGTGGCAGAGACCTTGAAGCCGCACATGAGTTGAGGAGACGTCATGTTGCAAGAGCTGCTGAGGCTTCCGCCATCGCTGATAGGATGAAGGTTTTGAAAGGAGAAGGAAGTGCTTTGGCTAAGAGGTAGGTTATATACGAGCGCGCACACGCACACAAATGCATAGATACACTTCATTTTCTATACATGTCAAACGTCATGTCATGTCATGTACGAACTCGTACATACATATATATACACTAACATATACATAAATAAACACTGAATCGATTCTGAGGTAATTGTTTTTATTTTTACCACTCCGGTAATAAAAAACATGGCGTTGAGTTCCCCAATATAACACTCAATATTTCGATCTGAAAATGTAATAAAATAATTCCGCATAAAATGTGTATAAAATTGACGTAGTTTCAAATTTGCGTACGTTTCCAGTCACCCAGAGCACTCTGAGCAGATTTCCTCTCGCCTCCAAGCCCTGGAGTCGGCCTGGTCCCGTCTTCAGCAGCTGTCGGCGCAGCGCTTAACCACGCTAGACGACGCCATAGCGGGTCACAGGTTCGAGGAAAGCTTAAAGGTGAGTTTTGTTACTGAAAGTGAGGAGGTATACTGTGACGTGTCGTCATATATTTTTTTATATTTCTTTTTAGCTTCACGCTGCATCTCGCACATAGCAGTGTAGGCAGAGGGAACCTGGAAGCTAGTGTTAAGACACATCGTTCCCATTAAAATACTTTAAATAAAAAAATACCTATTAATAATTAAAATTATTAATGGGTATTTAAAAAATGCCTATTAATTAATTAAAAAGATTAATAGGTATAATATTGACATTATTTTCACACAAAATTAATAATAATCTACGTCACGAAACAAAAAGCGTACAGAACAAAATTTTTCGTTGTATTTCATTTGCTTATTTTTTTCTTATAACATCTTTTAAAAAAACCGTAATTAAAATAACAATTGAATTCTACATGTATAGTTATTTTTTTATATATTTTCCTTAGGAATTAGAACTGTGGGTATCAGAAGCAGTTAAACGCATGGACGGTGCTCAGCCAGAGAGTGTAACTGATGCTGTAGCACAGTTGGAGCAGCATCATGAGACAAAGGTAGGTTGTATTTATTAATTTTAATGGAGAAATTGGTGGATTTATTTTGTGGGCTCTTATGGTTATTTGTCGTTAAATTTGATGGACAAGCTTATACACTTGTCACTTTGAACTGAATTGAGCAATTGATAAGTTGGCCAAAAATGTAACTGGATATTTGTTTACTCTTTTAAGTGTATAATATAAATTTAAAATATATAATTTTTAGCTTTCCCTTTTATTTTATTTAAATAGCTCGTAATTTATGAACTAAATCTTTTATTAAGATAAACGAATAAAGGCTTTATTTATTTATTTAAATTGCTATATGTTATAGTCACTGAACTATAAAATCATAAACTCAATTTTGAAAACCTCGTGTCGTTATTATCATAAGAATTAAAAAAAACAACTATGACTTGATGTAAGATATTTGTTTGTAATGTTAAAAATATATTTACATACATATAAGAAAAAAAAGTCGTATCTAAATGTAACATCTCAAAACTCTAACATTACAATAATAGTATAATTTCATAAAAAAATAAATTAAACTAAAAATCCTGTATAAATTAAAAGGCGGAGATCGACGGACGTCAAAAAGCAATAGCCTCTCTACAAAAGGAAGCGGAACAAGCCCAACACACGGAGAAAGTTAAGAGAGTGGATAAACTATCCACCACCCTGGACCAGGCGTGGTTGCAGAGGAAACAGTATCTTACACAGGTATTTAACATATTGATATATGTTAATTTTTAATAATTAATAAAGTAAATTATGTGAGTCCGTCGTGGCCCAGGGGCACAAAGGTGTAACTGTAATGTGACGGATGTGGGCTTAATTCCCACTCGGGGAAATGACAAATTATTTATTAATATTTTCATTCCTTCATGGAGGAATTCCTCCACATTGACCTTCCACTTTAGAGTGCGGAATAGAGCGTGAAGTTGATTTAATTTTTGATTTCTACGTTTTGGCACCAGGGCAAACTAGGTTCCCTCTGCCTACCCTGCCATGTGCGGGACACAGCGTGAAGCTCATTAAATAATATTTTATATTCACTCGGGAGATTGATTATATTTAAATTATTTGTATTTTCCCATTGAGGTAGACATAACGCTGCCAAAGTTCTACATAATTACTAATGATTTTGGGAGGGCTCTCTCCCCAAAATCTTTATAGGAGGGGGGGCTATAGACAATTAATACTTAAGTTTTTAATATTTTTTTGCTTGCTTAAACATTTTTGTCTTGTTTTCTTTTTAATTTGCTTAAAAGTTTTCTATTAATCGTGTTTTAAGAATTTTTTGATGATTTATTACAAGTAGAAATAAAAGTTATTTTTTAAAATACTATTACATACCTAATATTGTACAAATTAATGAACATTTTATTAGAAACGAATCTAAGACAAAAATAAATAAATATATATTATGTAAATATGTAATGTTTTTTTTTTTTGAGGTTAAGCTTTTTTTTAGTTTAGTAATTAATTATTAATGTTTTTGTTCAGGCACATGAGCTTCAGTTACTCAAGGAACAAGCTAGACAGGTAGAGGACTGGCTTGCAGCCAAAGAGGCATTCCTTAATAATGACGATTTAGGAGAAAATTTGGATGGTAAGATTAATAAATTCAATCTATTAACTACGTTTTGTAGCCCGCTTTATGGGATAAACATATATTTTAACAGAATGAGATTTGAACTTACAATTATCGCGTTCATTGGAAGCGATTACTATGATGACAATATGATACACTTTTTCTTAAATATCTATTTCTTTACTTCTTTTCTTTGAAGTGAAATGTTATTAAAAAGTTAAGGGTCAAAAATATTGAATTAGTGTTAAACTCTAATTGACATAACATAAAGATTACAACACAACACAATTTACTTTTAATAATTTTGATTTTTCTCACAACCCGCAGCCGTAGAAACACTAATCCGCAAACACATTGAGTTCAGTAAGCTCCTGGAGTCCCAGCTTGGCAGGGTGGTCGAACTGCAACAGTTCGCGGAGAGTGCGGTGCGCGGGGGACACTACCACGCCGCGTACATAGAGAGACGAGTCACTGCGGCCAGGGGGAGGGCTGACATGCTGAAGGTAATTTAGAAATAACATTAAACAGTACAGTCTCGAACTCGTGGCCGCCCTGAAACCAGGTTTTTTGAACTTTAACGCATTGTTCCCTCGCATCGCATTTTGCGCTTTGTCACTTTCGCTTAGGAAGCAAATAATCAAAGTAAGAAAAATCAGGGCAGCTACGACTCAGAGATCGTACTGTATATTTTTTCGTACCGTTTTATGATGTTTCTGGAGTTGATCAAATTTATGAAGTTCCGAGGTAGGGCTTGGGGCATAGTGAGAACGAATGATTAATTAATTAATTCAAATAATTATTTTAAATGAAACTATTTTACCCGGATTAATTGGGTATATTTTGTACTTTTATACATTTTTGGAAACCCGACGTTTCGAACACTTTGCAGTAGTCCGTGGTCACGGGTAGACTGAGGTGGCATTCGTCTGTCAGTTGACATAATTATTATATCAAACTACC